>CABFVX010000196.1:112291-134876 GCA_902151425.1 Timema shepardi | reverse complement strand
TTATTATTATTAGCACCGCGTCTTACTACCCATTCGGGTTATACGCACTTACGCTAATGTGTAATGGTAGGGTGATAGTGAGATGAAATGAAGGACCTACAGTTTAACGTGGAATCCGAACCACGGTGGAGGCCTTGCATTCCCCACATTCACAAGTTGTAATTAATACACGACTTGTCAAAGTTAACATATTTTTAATAAAGCTGTTCAATACTGTGTGTTATTTTAAATGTTAGATGGAGCAACCTAATTTCTCTTTTTCCACATGGTGTGGCGAATTTCACACCTTATAAAATATACTACCCGCCCCTGCCTAAGACCATTCAACTACCAAAATGGGTTTCTTAAACAGTTAAATTCGTGCGTATAAAATAATTATTCCCATTTCAGTCTCATCATTAGTTTATCCATACAAAGATTCGAGAGGAGAAAAAAAAAAGATGATTCCATTTCATTGCTCATAAAAATATCTATTAAACCCCATCTCTGGAACGGAGATTTAAAATCATCATACTTATTTCCTTCAAATTGACCCCGTAGAAATGTCCTGTGGAATTTCCAGTATAAAAAACTTAAACCACTAGCGACGAAAAACATAAAATGATATTATAGTATATTAAAAAGTTTAGTCGGAGCAAAGCAAGAACTTGGAGGAGAATAAAAAGTAGACGCGACTTATAAGAATATTATTTTTCTCTCTACTCTTTTAAAAGATCGTTCCGACCATTGTGGGCTCGTTATGCTACTGATAACCGAGAGGTGTCATTTGGATCTCAAGGTATAGAGATTATAGTACAAGGTAGCCTCATGTGCACTTTGAAATCCTGTAAGCCATAAAAGCGGTTTTATCTGACAGCTAGAAACGTTACTAGAGCTACTTTCACATGATCTTCTTTAGTGGGCGTATGGTCTAAGGTGTAACTCTCGTGTTAAGACTTGACTGCCAAAAGTGGTGAGATTGGGGTTCCAATTTAGGTCCGGTGTACTGAGTTTTTTTTTTCCAAAATTGTTTTTCACTCTTACTCTACGTAAATGTGAGTACACTTAATCTAAATTCAGCCTTTCTCATCCCTAACTCATTAGCATAATTAGTAAATATGCGTATAGCCTGAATAGTTAGCAAGACATGGTGATAAAAAACGTTCATGTGTTCATAATTCAAGTCATATGATCTGCATTTCTCACTTTTGTTTAAAATTATATATAGTACAAATTTTATCAAGTTTGACTGGAAAAAAAAATTTTAATTTCTAAAACCAAAATTTATTTAGCTAAACTAAGATTGTTGGTTATTTTATGTAGTAGACACAATGATCTTTTTCTTAAATAAATGCACCCACATTAGCATGCAAGTGGAAGGGGATAACACATAATTAAAGCCCATCCCTATGAATTATATTCTTACCGGAAGGCGGCAAACCAGTCTCATTTTGAGCCTGACGCCATATACCACGTGACTATCAGTGCGGGAATGTATTTGATCTTTGGTCTCAAACTTTTTTAAATTATTATATTGGACGAGGGGTTAGAGAGGACTCATTATTTATTACTAGCTCCTGCTATTTACCATCAAGGTTGTTAACAATTTAATCCAAAAGCTAGGGGTGGCGAGGATAGTTTTGGAGGAATGGCATCCACATTCGACTGGAGGGGTGAGAGATAAATCAATATTAATTTATGGAAAAACCACCCCACCATGGCATTAGCTGAGATCAAAACCCAGATCTCATGTGAAATTTATGAAAAACCTGACGTCTTAGATCGCATAACCACCGGTGCGACTGATAGGTTGGGCTAAAAAAAAAGGCTTTTAACCGATTATAGGCCAAGGACCACAGCGATTTTTATTATTTTTAATTTCGTTCTTTTAGTGATCGAAATTCTTGGTTACATATCCAGAGGTCCCGGAATCTATACCCGGCGCTCACAAATTTCCTGTGAATCAGTGGGTCAGGAACAATGTCAACTCAGCCTCGTGAGGACAAATGAGTTACTTGGAAGTAAAAGTAGAAGCTCCGATATAGAAAAATGAGAATAAAGGCCCGAGGGATTGTTGTGCTGACCACATGACACCCTTTGTCCGTAAATGTTGGTACTATCATCACTATCATTGGTCTGTATAGTTCGCTTGCGGGTTCATACCATAGAGTTTTTTAATTATTTAAATACTACTTTTACTGTAATAATTGTAATTAATCCAATTTCTTTGATTTAGTAAACACTAATATGAAAATAATGAGACTCCTTGAGTCACCAGGCCTGTAAAATACTATATCTAGAGCCGTGACTAGAAGAACAAGCTCTGACTAAGGGGCTTAGTATGTTTTTAATTTCGCTCAGAAGATTTATAAGATGTCTTTGATTAGAGTGAAATTGTAAATGAGCTCAGAGAACGGAAAACTATGCCACACGTTTAGACTATTTATCCCGCGGGCCGTAGTGAACACACCTGTGGGCCGTAGTTTGCCCATCCCTGGTCTAAGACATTATTTTCACTTTAGATTGGGCTTCCGATGAAGGGAAGACTGAGGTTAAAATACCAGTGGTTTAAACCAACGTCCAAAATGGTTTTTCGCTCTCACTCTACGCAAATGCGGGTGCAGTTAAATATAGATATAAATTCAACCTCAATAATTCCCACTTGAGCTATACGCATATGTTCTAACTACACTAATGTGCTAGGAATGAGGAAGATTGAATTTTAATTAACTCTACCCACATGGGGTAAATAGTTTAAATATGTGGTGTATATTTTAGCACTCGAAGTTCATTAGGAGTTTGTAATCTCACTATATACATATGTTTAGTTTATAGCGATCTTACAGGCAGAGAAAGTATTGTGATCATTATAAAAACTAACAAAAAATCGATTTTCTCAATATTGGCTATAACTATTTTGATTAAATCTCATATCCAGGCGTTGATTATGATTATAAATAAAATTACTATTCTCAGTTTTATATGGAAATGACTTTCAGGTTACTTTACAGAAGCGGACATTTCCGTATCTCCGTAACTAATTGATATACTAAATAACTTATAATTGGAAAATTGTAGTACTATTAAAAATAAATATCTTTTATTTGAAATTTATATTTATAAAACCAATAGTTTCCTAGTTATTACAAATATATTTTTACAATTTTGTGAGATTTAGTTGTAGAGATACTACTTATGTTATAACGCAATACTTATTTAATTACATAGATATAAGATATAGATATAAGTCTCTTAAAAATTTTATGTTCTATTTTCTATAACCTCTTAGGAGAAATGTTTGTACAGCAATGATCTATCTGTGTCATTTTAGATTAATTAGTAAATATTTACCTTTTTTATTGGTCTACATTTATAAATGAGCAATTATATAAAAATTCAATAACCAAAAGATGTTCAACCCCTAATAAAATGTTGAAAATTTATCCGGAAGTTGAAATTTTAATACCATGTGTGGACCCAATATTGGCCTTTTTTGGGGGGGGAGGGGGGGTAGATAAAAATATACAAGCGAGGAATTTAATTCTTTAAAAAGAAAATCATAAAATTATAATCCGGGATCCAAAGAATGTTTAACGTAGGTATAACGCAATTTTTTTTATCTTGGATTTGCTAGCTTATATTATTTCGTTTCACATATATTACGAGTTTTGATTAAATATCCTCCATTTCTAAACAGTGTAGTGTGAGAAAGTCCGTGTGGAGTTCCGTAATATTTTTTTTTCTAATGGTGTTTCTTCCTGAATGATTCTTCCAAATATAATCTCTGTATCGTGGTCGGTTCCAAAGGGTTTCGGAGAGGTCGTTCTGTATGCGGTATGCGCTTGCGAGAGGACCTAACTTAGGCCCGTTCTTCTCTCTGCTCCCTATTTTTGTTCTCTCTCTTTGTCTATTTCCTCCACTCCTTACTATCAATTCATTCCGCGCACAAAATAGCTACAATTAGCTCTCCCTCTTGGGTGCCGTAAATGTATGTAGATAGTCAGAGGAGGGGAAGGGGGATATATAGGGTGTAAAGGGGGAAGGGATAAGGGTCCAACACATTAAGATCTAGAAAATTAGTCATTCACTAGACGACAAATAGGGAAGGAATAGAAATGAGAAAGGTGTAAATTAGAGTTAAGAAGTTACAAGAAAAAAAAGTTGAAATCTTGGGTGATTTTAAGTTATAGGAGTATAAATGGTGTGAGCTATAAGTTTTATAGGTATGCCTTTATGAGTTTATATCATTTAAAATTATATTGATAATTAAAACTATATTTAAATTAAAATTGTAAAAAATAAAAAACCAGCCTTGAATCATGATTTTCGAAAGAGAAAGAATGAGCCGCGATATTTGTTTTAGATTGAAATTCTAATCTCCAGATATCTACTAACATCACGTGTTTTATTTTTGTTTCTTTTGTTGAACATGCGAGGATTTACAGTTTAAACTCAATATAAAACGATTCGCTAAAAAGTACGTGATACTGTATTGATGTTGAAGGATTAACCCGGTCACTAAGACTAAAGAAGTTTATTTTTTTTCTCTCTTAATACTCTTGTTTCTCTCTTTTATGATATTTTCTTCTGATCTCCCGTTTACGGTGTTCATTATGGCTATGAGTTACTTTCTTTCATCTCCCCGTCCTTTATTATTACGAAACAGTGAAGCAGTTGAAGAAAAATATTTCTTACACACACAATTAACTACCAGATAAAGTTCTATCTGATATATAACAATCCTTGTAAAGGTATTTGACAGTTAATATAACTTCGGTAGAGCGCCTACTATCCAAATCCCTATCATCCGTATTTCCAATCAACCAGATTATCGCAAACAAGAAGTAAGGCCCATTTTAACCCACTTAGTTCATGTGGTCTCTATTTTGGTCCATTTTTATCCAATTTATAATTAAATTTATTGAATATTAATGTGTCCCCTATTTTACAATAGTCAATTATTAAAACTGGTTTTTTTTTCATGAATATTTTTTTCCCCCCTTGGTACAAATATCCACGTTTCCGATCATCCGAACCATTAATCAATTCGGATAATCGACGTTTTACTATAATTTCATACTTTCAAAAGTGATGTAATCTGTAGCTACCACATTTTATATATGTATATAATAATAATAATAATAATAATAATACAAATAGTATTTTAAAAAGCTATAAATAAAGACCACCATTGTGCTTTAATGGTCAGAGCTACCGGGTTTGATCCCCGAGATTTGCCAACGGTCATTGGGTTTGGAACGGGACCAAACTCAGCCTCATGAGGACAAATTAATAGCCACTTGAATGAAAAAAAGTAGTGGCTTCTGTCTAGAAAATTGAGATTAACGGCTGAAGGGTTCGTCGTGTTGACCAAATTTAACTCTCTATCCACAGAGGCTGGCACAATATTCGCCAAAAATGGTGTCCACCTGCTCGGTATGGTTTGAATGTGGGCTTGTGCCATGAAGTTTTATAACTACATGCAGACCCGCCTCGGTGGCGTAGTTGGCTAACGCGCTGGTCGTGTTGAGCTCAACTGCTGAGGACGAGGAGATCGAGGTTCGAATCTCGCTCGGGTGAACTGGGAGTGGTTTTTCCTAAATGTTTTTCCACTCTCCCTCCAAGAAAATGCTGGTTCACTTCCACTAATTCACCCTTCCCAATTCCTAGTCAACTAACGTAATTAGTACTTAAAGCGTGTAACCAGAACGGGTAGTAAGAAGTGGTGCTAAATATTATTATTATTAACTACTACAGCATAAGGTTTGTATTTTATAAAACCCTCTTTATGGTGTATTTTTTACTCTATGGTATCTGAAATATCAGTTGGAGCAAATTAACTCTCTATGAGATTATACCATTTGTTTGAGGTACTTTTGGTTCGAGCTTTTATGACGTCACCTCTAAACCACGCTAGTGTAGTGTAGTGTAGTGTAGTGTAGTGTAGTGTAGTGTAGTTCAGTGTGGAGGGTCAGTGGTTCGAGCCCAGACTTGACGTTGGAGAGTCGTGACGAATAGAGTTACTAGAAAAACGCCTTCCTATACTTGGGCTGGGACGCTAATTTTAAAACGTGTGGGTGGCGAGATGCTAGCGTAATTCTCTCAGCTCGCACACACACAAACCCCTAATTTCGAAACGTCTGCGCTGTGAAAACTGACGTCACACGATTGGCTAGTGAGAGAATTCTACTGCCACCCTCACACTGTGCGAGATAGGGCTTGTCTGGCGAGTAAAGCATAATAAAACAAAACGGATGCCATCCTCTTTGGTTGCAACCTTCTGAGATTGATTTTGTTGAAATAAACCTAACATTGTACAAAATATGTTTACAGAAGTAAGAAATAGCTTCGGACACTTTATTCAATACTTTAATAAAAATATTTGTTCGGGTGAAATTATAATAATGTATATTAATTTTTAAAAATTTATTCAATCATCAACTAGGCCGAGCTGTTAACGTGACATTCTTGAAATCTAGATTTCGCGTGTTCAAATCCTGACAGATCTATCTTTTTTAAATATATCAGACTGACTTAAAAAACTTCACATTTTAAATTATTGTATTAATAAGCACATCATTTCTTTTAATTTTTCTTAGAAATATACAAGGTATTTAAGCCTATGCAGACTACCACAACATTCTTCTTTAAAAATAATTGAAAAAGGTATTAATTTAAAAACAGTACATTCATCTTGAAATTTTGTATGTAGGTGGTTATTTAAAAATTAAATTAATGGATTTTATGACATAGAAATGTACACGATTAGAAATAAGAATACGCAAGCTAGTTATTATTAGCATTATAAAAACCTTTAAAGATATTATGTTTTAAAATTGGTTGCGAAAGTAAATTATTGGTTTACTGAATCCAAATTATTAACAAGTGATTTTTTATCCCGACAAAAAGTTAAAATACTATATACAAGTGGAGTCGGTCTCGTGAATTTCTGAGCTTCAAACAAGCACGCTACAAAGTGAGCAAAGAAATGGGAATATAAGAAAAGTTTAACTCAAACTTAAATAACTTGAGAAAATTTTGAGGCAATAAACATACAGTAGATGCAAACAAATGGAAGATGGTTTACTAAATAAACCAAACAAATAGTATTACATGATGGACTCAATACAAAAATAGTGTTTACTTTCAGCTAAGTTTCTTGTACAATGGCGCTTTTGGCATCCCATCTCCTCAATCCTTTAGTACGTCATGGTTTTACAATGTTGTCAGATTTAAATAATAATAATATTTAGCACCGCGTCTTACTACCCGTTCGGGTTATACGCTTTAAGTACTAATTATTCTAATGGATTAGGAATTGGGAAGGTTGAATTAGAGGAAGTGAACCCGCATTTGCTTGGAGGGAGAGTGGAAAAACACTTAGGAAAACCCATCCCCAGTTCACCCGACCGAGATTCGAACCTCGATCTCCCCATCCTCAGCAGTCGAGCAGCTCAACAGGACTAACGCGTTAGCCAACTACGCCACCGAGGCGGGTGTAAGATTGAAAACTCTTTCGCAAGCGAGACAACGCCACGCCTAATTGCGTGACAGTAGAAACATTTCAAAATTAGTTCTGTTTTGATACAGACAGTGATTTTCATGATCATGAGTAGCGAGTTTACCCGCTAGTGATTTTTTTTCTCTTAAGTTTCAAAATAAGGCGTCCAGAAGCTTAAGGATACGACCTGTTGGTGACCTTGATGGAAGGAAGGCAAATTTCTATTTGTACAATATGGCATCAATAAACGAACCTGAAAGCACTAAAGTATCAATTGTGTCATTCTTTTGGGAATCATTACATCTGGTCAACGTGGAAGTATAATCACCAGGCTGAGTTGGTTTGTCGGGCAAGGTGTTGTTACAACTGGGACCATGCGGTACAGGGGTTAGGCTCAAGATGCAATATACTTGGTTCAAATACAGTTGAACCAAGGAACGATTGATCCAGTCGTGGCTTATAGAAATTAGGGAAGAAAAAAACTATACCTGAACCACCCGCTTCGGTGGTTGTATGGTCTGAGGCATTACTCTCGCAGTACACTATACTGACAACGACAATGATTGAGGTTCGAATCTTGTTCGGGTGTACTGAGAGTGTTTTTTTCCGAAATTATTTTCCACTCTTCCTTGACGCGAATGCGGGCCAATTCGTCTAAATACCACCTTCCTAATCGTTAAAACCATTAGCCTATTTATTAAATAGGCGTATATGCTGAATGGTTTGTAAGACACGGTACTAAAATAAAGATATATACCTGAACCAATCGGTGTCAGTGAAATTGCACTTTCAAACCGATCATAAACGACTACCTAATTTATTTTAGGATATATTTCCCATGCTATTATCGTCTTATTTCCTGTACACTTCATCTTAATACCCACCCGAATATCCACGTATTTACAATAATAGTGTAGGAATGTGAGATGTTGATTTTAGATAAAGTGCACCCACATTTGCGTGAAGGTAAGCGTAGAACCAATTTAGATAAAATCCACCCTCTGTACACCTGACCAGGATTCTAACCCCGGTCTTCCCGTCCAGTCTATTTAAAAAGTGATTCCTTAGGCAATGTGGCCACCAAAGCAGGTAGGTTCTGATTGTCTTAAATGGTTTGCATAATTATATTATTTTTATTAAGAGGTAAAATAATATTGCAAACTATATTTTAATAAAGAGCAATCACAGTCAAATATTAAATATCACGGTGTACCGCAAAAACTTTTTCTCTCTTTTTCTCTTAAAATAAACATTTACTAGAAACTCGTAGGATTTGTGAAACGAAATACCATATATATATATACATTGTTGTAGAAACATTGCACCAAATATTATAAATGAAATTAAATAGTTTCTTACTTACTTTATGGCATTAGAAACTAGGAACACTGTTGCAAAAAAAAAATTAAGAAAGGAGAAACAATTTTGGCCACTCAAAAGCATAAGAATCAAATTCATTTTCAAAGAACTGAATTAAAAATTATATATATATATATATTTAATTATAGCTAAGAAATTATTGGGTTTATACAAATATATTTAAAGTAAAATATTTGTATTTTTAATAGTACTAAAACTTTACAACTATAAGATATTTCGTATATCAAATAGCTGTGGAGAAAAGATTAAAATAGGAAAATATCCCTTATGTAAAGTAACCTCAAAGCCATTTACGTGAGAAAATGAGAATTTCAATCTTGTTTATAACAATAAACAGTGTCTATACATAAGGTTTAATCAAAATCGTTAAATCGTATTTGCAGAAATTAGATTTTTTTTCTTTTTGCCTTTCAGTAACCTACCCTTAAATTTTGGGCTAGATACCTAATTTCAAAAATCCCTCAGTTGGGTAACCCCATATACCAAGTTATAACCCAATCTGTATAATAGTTTCGGCTCTAGTCCGGGGTATATACAGATAGACAGACAAATTGCATCGCGTTTTTTTTTTATTTCAGTGGGTCATAAAACGTCAAAATTTATCACAATTTCAAACTAGATTTTTTTTGGACGATCACAATACTTTCTCTCTGAGTTGTCGAGATAAATTAAAAACTCATAGATACTAAAGAGTTTAGATGTAATTTTGGGTAAAGTTTAGGGATTAATTAAAATACAAGACAGTTGATCTGTGACTTTAGTCAGACTAACATGCATACTTTATCATCTTCAATCTATTTTAATAAAATGAAGAGTTTGTTTACACGTCATGATCGTTGCGTGATATTTACCGCACAAACAAGTCTGACATTTTAAAATTAGTAGCTCCTGTGTGCGAATGTATGCACTTCAAAGATGGAACTTGACAATTTTTATTAAATGTTTTAAAATTTATTAAAAAACTGGATGGGAAAAAATAAAATAAAGAAGTTTTTTTGTCTCTTTGCTTGAAGTCAATAAAGGCGTTCTCATGGATAGCCACGCTATTCATTGCATGGTTACCCTGGGCAAAGTATAGTTATTTTTTTCTATTCAATAGAAAGTGAAAAAACACTAACTCACTTTGAAAACAATGAATGAATTTCTAAACATTTTGTAAAATGATAACAATATTATTATAATTATAATTATTATTATTATAATAAGTTTTAAATCTCGCTGATATCTTGTTCACGGATTTATCAAAATTATCTGTACGTGCTCGATATTTTAATAGATGTCAGCACTGTTAAGCCTTATCAGTGAGAAAGCACATTCCAACAACTCTTTAGAAACAATTACAATAATTTGGTTCTCAAAAGCAAGTGAACAAAACATTTTTTAACGTCATAGTAGGGAAACATTTCTCTCTCTTTCTCTCTCTCTCTAAATATATATATATATATATATTAAAAGAGATAAAATCATTTTTACACCAAAATCGAAGATGGGGTTGAGGGTGTGTCGAAATAGCCGTAGGATACGTATCGCAATTATTCCGCGAAGTGGTGATGGTGGAAGGTTTTTATTTCGGGTTGGGTGGGACGGTTGGGGGGTTGGGGGTTGGGTTTGTGGGGTGCTTCAGCGAGTCATCCGTGCTGAAATACAGCCACAGTTAATCGGCACGTTCCAATTCCAAGTTGCGTTCTAAAACGAGTCCCCGACACTTGTGAAGTCATTACCAACCCTTCCCCCTCCCCTCGCCCTCTCCCACCGACAACTCTTTTTATCGCCCCAACCACCCCTTGTTCCACCCCCCACCAATGTTTCTGGGAGTAAGAACTCTTCTGCTCTGTGTATAGTCACTTGCATGATTGTTAATCTTCAGGTTGTGGAGAAATATTGTAGATGCGGTGTTTTTTTTTAATGAGGCTGTATTATTCACTTGCTTTTTTTTAGAATAGGTATTTAATATGGGGATGTAGGGAACGCGAGAAAAGGTCAAGAGCATAGCAGCATGAGACGGAAACCTTTTTCAATGAAGAGAAAATGGTGTCATCTAATTCCATGACACCTTTGACAGATATTGAACAACTGTTGGTATCACCGGGGGAATAAAATTAACTAAATGTTTATATTGGAGAAATATTTGTTTTCCTTTGATAACCAATATTTTTCCATTAAAAACTGCAAAAAACTCTAATTTTTTTAGCGTCTCCTATATTATCACTTTAAGCGTGCACTTTCTGAACCAGCAGCAAAACATTTTTAACTAGCTTAAATCAAGAACATACACAGCATCCTGGCCCTCGGTCGTAAATTTATCATCATTATGGCGAAAGGTGTACTCCGAATTTTGAACAATGATAGATATTTTGGCCATACCTGAAAATGAACCAGGGCCCTTTAATTCAATAGGCATAAAAGTTCTTATATCGATATGAATTACGTTAAAATGTCGGCTAGTATACCGTTTATTTACTGAATTAAAAAAAAATTTGCTTTACGTTCAGGAATAACCTAAACATTTATAAATGGAGGAATTGATGCTTACAGCTTCCCACTGATATTAGGGTCTGGGGGATTGGATGTAGTATAGTCTGCTTAGAAACTGAGCGGTAAGATCCAGCGATACTAGCTAGAGTATAAAATTGCATAACTGATAACATTTTATTTTTGTATAGATTAAGAAAATAAAATGTTTTTGTCTAACTTTATCACCAAAGGGAAAATATTAGCTACATATCAAAGATAGATAGATTTAGGAGATATATTTTAGCTTGAAATCCAAATATTTAGTCTACATTAAGATTGCAGTTATAATAATGACATAGAGGGAGTGAGGTCTACTCTTCGCAGAACTACTAGTAAGACTGTAGTAATGAAATAAACATGGAGTGAGCGAGGTGTAATATTCTTATAACTACTAGTCCAGTTTGTCTAAATACATATTTTGCTATTATAACAGCAAAGATACTGATTACTCATAGTTTTTTTTTTTATCAAACCCCAATTGAAGAACTGATTGTCAATACCAAAAGACTTTCAAAGATGGAGTTAGATACTTGTTGCGCAAACCTTCCATGTCTCTTTATCTTTCTCTTACAGGAAGACATCACAAATCTCCTCGTCCCCGTGAGACGCCGGAGTTTGGGAGGGTAGTTTGGGGAGAGGGCTGCTGCTACCCTCAGAAGTTTCACGATCTTTTGAACCCATAATTCTTACTCGGACGCTCAGCGCCCTTGTTTCCGGCTGTCCATACACTCTTGATAAATAAATACTTGTTATAAAAAATACAGCACAAACAACATCAGCCAGTCTTTATAATTCACTTGGTGTCTTTTTATCTTTTGTTGTTGTATTTATACGTGGTATTGATTTAAAATTAAACCCTTCCGATATTTTTCTACTTTGTTCTGTTTTTAAACAATACTCATGATAAATAAATGGTACGGAACTCCGCACGGACTTTCTCACTCAATTGTTTGAAAATTGAGATATTTTCTCAAAAATCGTAATATATGTGAAGCTAAATAATATACAGTAGCAATCTCAAGCATAAATTGCACTACCCTTATGTAAAACTTATTTCTTTAGCCCTGGTTTTAAATTTTATAATTTTGTTTTTAAAGAATTAATGTCCTCATTTGTATGTTTGGACCGATAAGAAAAAGATCAATGTTGGGTCCACAAGGATCAACACATCGTATTGAAATTTCAACTTCCGGTTACAATTTTCGACATTTTATTAGGTGTTGCAAATCTTCATGCCATCGCATTGCTAATAAATTCTTCATTTATAAATTTTGACCAATAAAAAATGTAAATATTGACTATTGAGTCTAAAATGTATATAGATCATTGCTGTACAAATATTTCTCCTAAGGTGTTTAAGGGAAAAAGACATACACTTTTAGATACTTACTTATATTTAATTACTCTATGGCATTGGAAAATTATTGCATTAAAACTTAAGTAATCTCTCTTTACAACTAAAGCTCAAAAAATTGTATTAATATATTTTACAATATCTCATAATCTGTTGGATTTATAAAAATATGTTTAATAAAAAAGTTTTTTATTTTTAATAGTAATACAATTTTGCAATGATAAGTTATTTAGTATCTCAAATAGTTGCGGAGATATGGAAGTTTATGCTTCTGTAAAGTACCCTAAAATTCAATTTCATGGTAAAATGAAAAAATCCAGTTTATTTATAATCTTTATCAACACCTAGATACGAATTTTAATCAAAATCGTTTTAGCCTATTTTGAGAAAATCGACTTTTTTCTCTTTTCGCCCTTTCTTAAGCTACTCTTGATTCTAAGTTTAAGCAGATACACAGACAGACGTCATTGCAAATACCACATTTTATGGTTTGGGGGGTGGGGGGTCTTGAGACGTCGACATTCATCAACATTTCAAGTTATATTTTCTTTTGCGGTCGCAATACTTTACCTTTTGTGTTCGAAAAGTTAAAAAAATAATTTACGGATATCTTGAAAGTTATTTGTCTTATAAAATTATGCTCCTTATAAAATATTTGTACTATAAAGAGACCTACATATTTGTAACGATAAGTAATTTCATATCTCAAATATTTTAGGAGATATTATAAAAAAAAAGATAATTTACGTATCAGACTGGAGCCCTTAAAGTCATTTTGCCTAAATATTGATAGAAGTCATTTTGTTTAAAATATTTATAAACGTTTAGAAATGAAATTTAATCAAACTATTTTACCAATCGGGATCAAATTTGGTATTTGGGGTTTTCATAGGGTTGCCACAAGGGGTTTTCAGAATTGGATATCCAACCATAAAATTGACGGTAGTTTACTTAAGGGCAAAAAGGGAAAAATTCGATTTTCTCAAAATCGGTTCTAACGATTTTTAATTAAATTTAATTTCTAAACATTTATAAATATTCCAAACAAAATGGCCTCTCTCAATATTTCGGCAAAATGACTTTAAGGGCTCCGGTCTGATCCGTAAATTATCTTTTTTTATTATTATATCTCCTAAACTATTTGAGATATGAAATTACTTATCGTCACAAATATGTAGGTATCTTTATCATACAAATATATTAAAGAAGCATTATATATTCTATCTAGTACACATTTCTCTATCCTAAGCTATGCAATGCTAGACAATGGCAACTGTGGTGGTAAAGGATTATAGTAATAATTTTGCTTTAATCTTTTTTTATCATATTAAACAGTTGTTTATATAACAGTTGTTCTATTTCCTGTAAAAAAATCAATATTACATAAACAATTCCTTTAATATCAGATAGTAAAATTTATTTTTTAATATTGGATACGAAATATAAAAAATATCTTGCGTGAAGATCTGATAAATTACAAGTTAGTTCTTATATACACATTCAAAAAATCTTTCTGATATTTTCAAATAGTTTACGTTAAGGTGAAATGGAATGGGATGCGAGAAAATACCAGTGTTTTTGCAGTATTTATGACAAAACTTTTTTTTATTTCTAAATTGAAAAAAAAAATTGCTCCAGTAATAACATAGAGGTTAATTTTCTTCACACGGTGATATCAACAGTTGTTGAATATCTGTCATGAGCATAGCGGCATTAGATGAGAAACTTTTTAAATGAGGAGAAAAAAGTTGTCATTAGAATCCAGGACACCATTGACAGATATTCAACCACTGTTGATATCAACACGTGAAGAAAATTAAACTCTTTGTTTGTACTGAAGGTTTATTTTACATATTTTGACTTAAAGAGTTTTGATATAAAAACTGCACAAACACTATTTTTTTCACGCATTCCATTTCATCCCACGTTAATCGGTTAATATATGGCCGGTTTTATGACAAGGCTTCTAACTCCATAGTAAAAAAACATGTAGGGGTATCTTAAAAAAATATTTTAGGCTTTATATTGACAAAAAAATAAGTATATTAAGAACCACTGAAATTTACTGGAAACCTTTGCACTTGAACATGCTATAAATATTCACTTAAACTATTTTTAGCCTGTACATGTTGACTAGTTGGGTGTTAGAGTTGTCTAAATTTGTAATAAGCTCACGTCTGGAAAAAGAACTGTCTGAGAACTTCCTTACTTAATATTTTGTTAAGTAATCAATTTTTATTTTTACTAGTTTCAAAGTAATCAGATTTAGATTCTAATTTATGTATCTAAATATATATTTATCTTTAGTAGCTGTGTGTTGGCAATTAACTATTTGTTTTACCCACCTCGGCGGCCTCATGCTCAAACGCGCTACTCTCGCTCTATACTGAATTACCTATGATGGGGCGATCGTGGTTTGAGTCCCGGTCAGGTCTATTTAGAGTAGTTCTCCCTAAATGATTTTACACTATCCCTTCACGTAAGTGCAAGTATAATTCTTTCAAATTCACCCTACCTCATCACTAGCAATATTAGAATAATTAGTAGAAGTGTATATTTAATTGAATGTAACATTTTCGAAGCATTTTAATTAATAATATTTCATACTAAGTAAATTTCAATTTCTTACACGTTCAATTTATTTTATTTTATAAGATTAAAAAACAGTAGAGTAGATAGCTAGAATACTCTGACACAATACATATTTCTAATTAGTTTGACCAACAACTCTCATTAAACCCACACTAAAATTTTTTTTCTTAATAACTTTATCCCCTTACCCACTTCCCTTTTTCAAGAATAACAATTTATTACACTCAAAACGACAATAATAAATAAAAAAACTTTTCATCAAATACTGGAAACCTTCCCCCCCCCCCCCCGCCCTTTTTCANACAAAAACTGGAAACCCTCCCCCCCCCCCCCTGTCCATTTCAACGAAACAAGATCAACCAAAATACTCCAAAACATGGTATCCAACTTTACTAACGAAACTCTCTCTCCCACTTCGCAAACAAATTTCCCTCTCCTGTATTTCTTCCCTAGGTCCTAGACCGGAAGTTTGATGTCACAGACAAATATCTTCCGTTTCCCTGACCGCGAAAGTCTAAAGTTTGGTAGTCTTCAAGGACTGCATATCTTAACATGGAAGTTTCTTTGGAAGGGGAGAAGGAAGAGAATGAGTTTGTGCGCGTGTGTGTTGGTCACACTGTCTTCAAAACCTGTCGTGTTGCCATAGAACTTAACGTTAACTTCCTACATGTAGGAAGAACAAGGATAGAGGCTAGGGTGTGGGCTAGGGGTGGAGGGTAAAGGTAGATTGTTGCAAGGGATTTTTTCCTCAGAAACAGTTGGTATAACTTGTGCGACTTTAGGTTGAGGTATAGAGGGGACCTAGAGGAAAATAACTAGCTCTGAAGTTTGTGAGATGTTAAGGTGGTAGTGTAGGCGAAGCGAGAAAGGGCCAGTATTTTTGCAGTTTTTATATTAAACCATATGTTGGTTAAAATAAATTAAATAATTCTGCAGAACAAACATAGTTTAATTTTATTCACATGGTTATATCAACAATTTTTTAATATATGTCAAGGGTGTGTTGGAATTTAATTACATTTCTTCCTCTTCATTTAAAACTTTTCTCATCTAATGCTACTATGCTCATGACAGATATTCAACAACTGTTGGTATTGTAACAAGTTACACTGTAACAGTTCAAATCAAATGGCACAGCACTCGCCCTCCGAACCGTAGGACTCCAATTATATCCCTCAAAATTCTCTTTCGGCTAAATGTGTGGGAATCTTTTCAAAATTATTGATTTGGTCTTATAAATTTAAAATTTCAACTATACTATGTGTTTTTGGTATAAACTTGATTAATTTGCAATCATGTTCCTCATTTCATTTGACCTTTTGGAGGAACATAATCTTTACTCAAATGTAAACGTACTTTCTTTCTTCGCCGCCAGGCGTTTAGACTTTTATTGCGCTCTTACCGAATTTTTGATTAATTGTTGGCACCGTTCACTGGAGAACAAATTTTATGGAAAATTAACTTTGATAGCACCTATTAACTTTTATTAGTATGTGTGAAACGAACACATAGTGGTCTATAATATACTTGTAACTTCTATAGCCTTGGACTACCTTGAATGGTTAAAAAGGAAGCTGACCACCCTTGATTTGTATAATACTTTATGACTCCATCTCTTTGGGATTCATTGTGAGGCAGGACACTTATATTTAACGCTGTACAATTAATATTAAGGTGCTCGTGAACTTATTTGTTGTTGTAAGATATATTTTAAATGCCCTTCTTTATAAAACGTGTCTTTATTACGTCATTTGACGGATTATTAGCACGGGAGGCATGGACACTTTATAATGAATTTGCTTAGTAATCTTGGAATCTTTAATTATTGTAATGCCCAGAATATTGATGCCATAATAGGCGAGCTTGTTTAATATTTGAGTCTTCCACTCTGGTCAACACTAGTCGATATTTATATACCTATGAATTATTCTTGTTTAATAATAAAGTCTTCGACTTTGGTCACTTTTGTTCAATATTTATATATTTATGAAATATTCTTATTTAATATTAAAGTCTTTGACTTTGGACACACTCATTAATATTTATATATTTATGAATTATTATTATTGTATATCGACTGTTTCTTAGATTTCCATTCAAATATACTGTTATTATCTTGTAACGCCCTGATTATCGTTTCTCTAAAAAAAAAAGTGGTTACTATATGTCCACGCAAATAAAACTAAACTATATTACAACTGGAGCAATATTGTATTTATTTTAGCAAAGAAAAACATTTCCCCCCCATAAAAACCTCCCAAACACTAACCCTGCAATCTCACCTTAGGTAAAATGAAGACAAGAGACATAACTGAGCCTCAGTGTAGTTTACAGTAGAGGAAATAGAAACTTCAATTTCAGTTATAAATAACCAGAAGTGGTCGAGATGTGAAGTGGCTCCGAGTTGACGTTGGGGAACCTATGTACAGTCGTTTCACGGTAGAAAGAGCCATTATAAAGCGCACTCAAAATGAACGTATGCAGTAGCTTGACAAATTATACTAAATTTATCTGATCTATTTTTAAATAACATAGTAACCTCAAACCTTCTGATAGCAAGGATCCTTGAGGAAATTTGAGTTTATATGAGTTGAAAAAATATCTTATTCATAATTTTAAATATATATAACATATTTTTTCTTTTTGAAAAATTCTGAATTGGTTTTATTAGCCATAATACTACATATTTGTTGCTAGGTGTCAACATAAGTATAGTAAAAATTGAACAACCAGACCTATACCATTAATTTAACACTTATACTGTCATGCATTAATGTTAATAAATACATTACATCAAGTTCTTATCTATTTGCTTTTCCTAGTTTTTATTTCTAGTAGGCCCTCTATTTATATTATTTTGTTTATAAAAATGTTCCAAAGTTTTTAATTCTAATTCAAGATTCGCCATACGGAGGTAAAACGATGATTCGGATTCAATTATTTTTCTAATTTTGATGTGTCTTATCAATTGGTTAGCAGGAGGAAAAAGTTTACAATTAATTAATAAGCCTCACTGGGGATCATACATAGGTCCTTTAGATATTTGGGGTAGGCCCCTTTAACCATTTAGCTATGGTATTGGTGTTGTATATTTGTTTAGTAATAATAATAATACTATTTATATTTCATTTTTATGACCAGCAGCCACAAGGCCTATAGTGGGCCATCACTGAAGCATACATAAAATGACAACATATTATATAATTATACGTGTGGAACCAATTATAGCTAGACATAAGTTTAAATTAGGGAATTGAGGTACTAAGTCAATGCAAGGAGTTAGTTATCAAAATCAACAAACATTATAGTTTTTGTTATTTAAATAAAATTAATAAACTAATAAAACACATTCAAAAAGATTTTATTTAGCAAATCCTCTTTATACCCATTAGCGTTATATGCATATATACTAATTAAACTAATGGTTTTAAGGATTAGGAAGGTTATATATTAAATGTACAAGCATTTGCGTGAAGGTATATTGAAAAACTATTTTGGAAAAACACCCTCATTACACACGACCGAGGTTCAAACTTTGATTTCCCCGTTGTCGGAAGCCTTTCAAATGAATTGAATTTTAGTCAAGTCTTTAATTTACTGTATGTGTTGCTATGATCGGCTACTAATAAATAATATTGATACTACGGCCACCGCTGATTTCCGTAATTATAATCATTCATCCCCGCAAAATACTCCTTTCATTATATTCCATTATATTTCATTGTAGGTATATCGTAGCTTTCTCCCATCATAATATAGAAATATAATTATTTTCAATTATTTTAGTATGTAACAATATTAAAACGCTTATTGGTGATGGGTTTCTCATATATGAGTTTGACTCTAACCTATATTAATTAAATGAAGATTTTTTCTGTCTACCTTGAGCATTGCCTGATATCTACCACACGTATATGACTGAAGTTTTAACATTTCTAACCCCTGTGTACAAACATGTGCACCTAGAAAATATAATTTAGTTTTTTTTTGTTACTTTTTAATACTTTTTTAGTTCATTAAAAACTATTCTGGACGGAATAAAATGAAGAGCTTTTTCTCTCTATCTGTTTGAAGCAAAGAAAAGTTTTTCCCAGTGTAGCAAAGCAACGCATTTGGCGATTAGGCCGGGCAATACAGGGTAGCCTATTCCTGCTAGTTTTATAATAATAAAAGTCAAATTTGGTAAATCTAGAGCTTGAGAAAAATGACCCAGATGGCTGAGCTTATAAAAGTTACAGATATAATAATAAAGTAATATTATATAATAGTAATAATATATATATAGTCAGTGACCTGGCGGTCTAGGGGTAAAGTGTCGGACTTCTATGCTGGCGGCCGGGGTTCAATCCTTGGTCCCGGCAAAGATTTATCTGATAACCGAACCCTTCCTTCACCTCTGACAAGATATCTTGTGATATGTGTGGAATGCCAGGCCTCCACCGTGGTTCGGATTCCACGTTAAACTGTAGGTCCTTCATTTCATCTCACAATCACCATACCATAACACATTAGCGTAAGTGTGTATAGCTCGAACGGGTAGTAAGACGCGGTGCTAATAATAATATTAATAATATATAATATTATAAGAAACAAAGGCTATGCGGTACTTCAAGTAAAAGTCAAGTATCGCAGAAGAAAGGTAAATACATAAAATAAGTGTCTAGCCCGTGAAGATAACCTTTATAAAGTGTTTCCAATATCTACTTCACTAACACCATCAGGTGGTAGGAGGCAGAACTCAAACCTCACCACGAACTTTACAAGATTTATTAAGCGTCCGTCATAAATCAACAAAAAACAGGATTGGTATTGATGAGGTAATAGTCGAGAAGTTAAGGGTCTCTTAATACCCGAAAGGGAGGGTGTGTTGACCAGCTCAAAAGTTACTAGAAACGTGGGAATTATTTCGGTTCTTTAACTACTAGTCTTTTGGTAAAGTTCCCATCTCTGGACCCGATGTTTATTGGTTGAAACCCAGTTGGGGTCAACAGATATTTCTATATTAATAAAAATCCTTATCACAACTGCATTCAGAAGAGAAATAAAGCCGTCGGTCCCATGTTGATTGTGGCATGTAAAATAGCCCCGGAGGGTATATGTAAATAACTTTCCCGTCAAAATGGGTAGACTCTTTCTCTCTAGCTTGTTTGAATTTTTTATGTGCTGATATAATCAGTCAGTTCAGCAAGTACACGTTAAATACCCCAAATACATTAAAAAACCTCAACTAACCTGTGGTTAACGCCTTATTTTCATTCTAACCTATCCTCAACTTGTATAAAAAGGGTAGAGTAGAATTTATAAAAGGTTTGCCCACATATCATTATTACCGTTCAAACCATTTCAGCTATTTTGGTTTTACATTAATAAATACAGAGATAACACACCATAGATTTAAAAACTATGCATTTAAAACATTATTATCAGTGGTTCTGTCTTACGGCAGGTCCATTCCTTTTGTCATTGAACCTTAGAACTCCAGTGCGCCCTGTCTTCTGCCTCCTTCTTCATCTCCCAGAATTTTCTTTTTTCCTTCAAATCATCTGACATTTAAATCCTCTTTCTTCCTAAGCTCCTCATTCCCACAACCTTTCCTTCTATGACGTAATTCAGAGGACAGCTCCTTATGTGGTTGTGTTCTATTCATTTTGCTTTAATTACAAGACTCACATCCAAAATGGTTCTCTTCTCACCCACGGGTGACATGGTGGTCTAGGGGTAAGTTGTCAGACTTCTATGCTGGCGGCCGGGGTTCAATCCTCAGTCCCGGCAAAGATTTATCCGATTATCAAACCCTTCCTTCACCTCTGACAAGACATTTTGTGAATGTGAGGAATGCCAGGGCTCCACCGTGGTTCGGATTCCACGTTAAACGGTAGGTCCTCCATTTCATCTCACAATCACCCTACCATCACACATTAGCGTAAATGCGTATAACCCTAATGGGTAGTAAGACGCGGTGCTAATAATAATAATAATTCTCACACACTCTTCTTAGGACTTTATTTGTCAGCCTGTCTGTCCATCTGATCTTCTCATTTAGGGGTATTTTAATTTAATACTAGGATCACAGAATAAATAAGCACACTATTGACAAACTAAATTAATCTATGACATTACGGATTATACAGAATACTACACATCTAGCCTTTAAAGCTATGGGATAGATATCTACACACTATAAAGCTGAGCGAAGATATTGACTGACAGTAAATATCTGTCTCAGTCACACAGCTGGCTCAGCTTCAAGTGTTGATCTGTCTTATAATTATGTGCACAATTAATTTAAAATTATTAAGGGTTTAATTTAAGATTTAGTAAAGGTTGGTCAACCTGGATAGAGGATGGAACATATAATTGGCCCACTTTACTGAATGTTGATGGTATTTTGCTAGTCAGGTATAGTATCTATTCTTCCAAAAACTATATGTGATTTGAAGCATTTTAAATCACGGAAAATAGGTGACCTGGTGGTCTTGGGTTAAGGTGTCAGACTTCTGTGCTGGGGGTGCAGGGTTCAATCGTAGGTCCCGACACAGATTTATCTGATTGCCAAACCTTTCCTTTATCTCTGAAAAGACGTGTATTAATCACAACTTGTGAAGGTGGGGAATGCCAGGCCTCCACCGTAGTTCGGATTCCACGTTAAACTGTAGGTCCTTCATTTCATCTCACAACCACCCTACCATTACACATTAGCTCAAGTGCGTATAACCCGAACGGGTAGTAAGACGTGGTGATAATTTATTATTTTCTATGATTTTATTATAATTATTATTAACATATTATATAACATCAGGATGTGTATCCAATCAATCTTTCACTAAAGCCTCGTCGTTCAGGGAAACTTCTGGCGTCGATGCAAGGACCCTTCATCGCTTGTCCCTATTGTGTACTCCCAGTAGTCTGGGGCTAAGGGCCTTGGGTCTTCAGGGCCCGCTAATGCAATAGATACAGCGCTAAGTCTAGCCCTTGAGATAAGGGGGTGATACAACTGCTAGTCCCTATGGCACAGAGCACAGTGGGGTGTGTTGGCGGCAAAGTGGCCTATCTCCGCTTTGTTCACGGAAAATAGATCGTCTTATAATGTTTGTCTATAAAACACGGGTAATGTACTTTATTCGTGTTTTGTTTTCACTGCGTTTTATAATCTATTCGGGATATATATATATATATATATATATACATGAATTACGCTAATGTGTAGGTATGAGGAAGATATAATGTTAGATGAAATGTAGGGGGGGGGGGGGGGTGTAAAGCAT
>CABFVX010000196.1:92292-112260 GCA_902151425.1 Timema shepardi | reverse complement strand
CCCCCCCCCCACCCGCTAACATTCAAATACTGACTTTGGTGACTGCATAGTCTAACGCAAGCTACTTTCGAAGTAGAATAGACTGCCGAAAGCCGGGAGGCTGAGGTTCGAGTCTCAATCGGGTGTACTAAGGGTGTTTTTTCAAAGAAGGTTTTTCACTCTCCCTCCACGCAAATGTGAGTATATTTCCTCTAAATATAACCTTCATATCCCTAAACCCTTTAGCGAATTAGTAAGTGTATAACCTGAACGACTAGTAAGACGTGTTATTGAGAAATAAAGAAATACACTCAAAACACAGTTTAATATTAAATTGCCTCGATGTGTTGAGGTTTTGGGAAACTATGTATTTCAATATTGTAACCTTGAGTATTTTTCCCGTATAGGAGAAATTGTCCTAGCGGTCACCAGGGCCTGTATAATTAATCTTAATTTAGGTTAAGGATCCCTACTGGCTCAACACGTTCATAATCACTTACATCACATCATCTTATATATGGCGGGTATGACGTGTAGACAAACTCCAAGGGCTACATTCTGTACCACCAAAGCGGCTAAAGTCTACACACACAGGCGACTGAACCGGATAACCTATATATCTATGGGTCAAATATGTCATATACTAAAAACCTACTAAATTGATATTGTTAGGAATATAAATATTTATTTTGGTGGGAACTAATTTATCCGGGAAATTGTGGGGGTACAGGGAGTACATGAGAAGTAGAGGAAGCAAGACTGAGATGGTATGGTCATGTAATGAGGATATTGTAGTATATAGGATAGTAGAGTAAGCAAGACTGAGATGGTATGGGCATGCAATGAGGGTGTTGTAGTATATGGGATAGTAGAGTAAGCAAGACTGAGATGGTATGGGCATGTAATGAGGGTGTTGGAGTAAATGAGATAATAGAGTAAGCAAGACTAAGATGGTATGGGCATGTAATGAGGGTGTTGGAGTAAATGAGATAATAGAGTAAGCAAGACTAAGATGGTATGGGCAAGTATTGGAGATGGAAAAAGAGAGGTTGACAAAGAAAATGATGTAAATATGTAAATTAGGAGTGTAAGGTAAAGACTGCCAGAGAGGTTAAGTAAGATATGGGAGGAGTGGATAAAAGTGTACAAGTGAGAGAAGAAGAATGGAAGCAATTAGGCTAAAATAGGAAGACTGGTGGAGGGATTGAGGAAGATGGAGGCATTTTACCGAACAGATCCGGCCACAGGCTGGAAACAATTGAGAATGAGGATGATGATGGATAATAAAACACTTTCAAATATATATGAATTATTTTCTTTAAAAAATCTTTTGATAGAAATTTATCAAAATAAATGCGAAGTAATAATTGTCAAAGATAAAACAATAATAAAGTGAATGGAACCATTTTACTTGATAGACAAAATTAATCTTAGTCCAAGATGATTAAATAAGAAACAATTCAAATCCAATCTTAATATTTTATATGTATTTTTATATTCGTGACTTTAATCTAACATATTATTATTGCTACACATACGTATATAGCCAATACCATTTGGAAATATATTATTTTGTTTTCTATGTAATATATAGGATTTTTATGAATATCTACGAGTATTTTGAAAATGTTTATGCAAAAACACACTCCAGGCAAAACTTTTTTTTTATGAGAAAAGAAAATAGGAAACTTTATTTTGGTTTGTAGCATCATAGGGGAGAATTTTTGGCACCCTACTCTTACCAGGCCTGCTATAAATGTCTGAATACATTTGCCTGTTTTATAATCCATTTGTTTCATTTCCGTATTTTTTATTTTACACTTTTTATACGTGCCATTACTTTTCTAACATAATTTCTTAACCCTCTTATTTTACTCGTTCCTAAAAACAATAAAATTCTAATCTAGTTAGTGTGTCTTAAAAAAAACTCGTTATCCTAAGTCGTAACTTTTTTGTGTGTGTCCGCGTGACAATTTTGTTTAATTAAAGTTTTACTGTTATCATCAAGGGAATATATTCTTAAAACCTTTTTGGTAGCCTTATATTCTTGGAATTAATTTTTTAAACTTTTAATGTTTGAATATCTTTAACAAAATATATCATGATATAACATTAAAGGGATCATATATTAAACCTTTTTATACATAATAGCTCACACGCCATCACAGTGGCGTCTCATGGAATATTGTTAGAATAATAAGAGCTTGTTTGAACTATGGCTACTAATGAATTATTCTGGTCACTCCGTAGAATACTCATTGGTCAAGCACCAAACTAAATAAGTTCCCATATGAGCTGTGTGGATTAGAACCTATTATGATTGGTCAAATGGTGATCAAGGGGATGAAACTATATCAAGAAAACAGCTTTAAATACATTTTATTACCTGGAAAGATGCCACCACATGCCATTGGAACAAGGCATATTTAACTGTTCACTTGTTTCATCCTAAGCTTAAATTGTTGTTATCATAGTTGTTAGGTGTACACTAGATCAGGATTAGACCCGATTTAGGATGCTGTGGTTTGATTCCCATTAATGTTCGCTAGAGGAGTGGAATGCTGTTTCTCTCATAAACCATTCAGAAACCTTAAAATTCGTGTAGATCATTAGTAACCATTGATTGTATAGAGTATGCTGAAGATTATTCCTAGCATATATAAATATTGATGAAACAAATAGCCGAAGCTATTGTTAATGCATTTTAGAGAGGATACTAACTCAAAGATATCATATTCTTAAAATTGAAAAATGACACATGGACACGGGAAGGTCCCGGGTTCGATTCCCATGTCCAGGTGTCATTTTTCAATTTTCAGAATATGATATATAAATATGCTATTACCTGCTTTGGTAGCTGAATGGACTAAGACATCACCCTTGCAATAGAATGAAATACTGATGATGGGGAGATTGAGGTTCAATTCTGGTCAGGTGTACTGAGAGTGGTTTTATACTCTGCCCCCCAAGAAAATGCGGATGCATGTCCTTAAATTTAACCTTCCTTAACCCTATCACTTGAATAATTAGTATATATGTGTAAAACCCGAACGGGTAATAATACGTGGTACTAAAAAAATGCTATTTACAATAAAAATGAATATCACCATTTAATATGGGAATTCCTTTTTGAAAGCTAGGTTATTCTATTTGTTTGATGTGAAAATGTGCGACATTTTGAAAATAGTACAATGTAGATGCTGGTTCATTTTAATTAAAAATGCATGAATCTGGCTGAAATAGTAAACAGTTAGGTTGAACAAATGACAAACCATGAATTCTTTCTAAAAAAAAATGCCTCTTAATTTTAAAACAAACGTTCCTTAGATTTCCACTTTATACTTTAAAGTTTGAAATATAGCAGTTCACCTCAATGATTTTTTGGCAACAATCTTTCTATTTTATTTTCAAAAGTCTCGAAGTGGGACATCATAGAGGGCTAGTTTTTGGCTACCGCTGATGTAAACAAAACTTATAAAATGTGTTGCAAAATATCATTTTGCCTAGATTGTGCCAAATATATTTTTTTTCTCATGGGAAAAGAAATATAAGATAAGAGTTATTTGGTACATTTCTTAGGAAATCAACTTACTCGCCGGTATCACAAATATTGCATAGAATAATAGATGTGGGCTATTTTTTATGAAGCACGTGTATAGTTGGTGTCATTAGAGTAATATATATATACGGTGGTAAAACCTTCTAAGACATCCCTCTATTATTAAGTTAGATCACCGATGAAAAGACTATCATAGTTTGAATCCCAGCCGTGTGTAATGCAGTTTTTTTTTCCTAAACGGTTTCCCACTCTCCTTACACACACATGTTGGTACATTTCCTCTTAATTTAACACTAAGAGTAGTGATATGCTGTGACAAATAAAATAAATTAACTAATTATGTTTAACTAACAAACGTATGGCTAGAATTGAAATATTCTTCCAACTAACTATTGTTTTAATTAATTCAGCCTTTTATGGTGATCTAGATCAATCGGAACTACAAGGTTACAAGTGACAAATTGAAATGGGAGTGTAGGGAACGATTAAAGGTAAATGTTTTTACAGTTTCCAAATCAACATTTTTTTGGCCGAGATAAATAAAATACTCCTCCAGTAGAAACATAGAGTCAAATTTTCTTCACGTGGTTATATCAACAATTGTTGAATATCTGTTAAGAGTGTCCTGGAATTTAATGACAACTTTTAATTTTCATTTAAATAGTTTCTCAAATAATGGTGCTATGTTCATGACAGATTTTAAACAACGGTTGATATCACGTTGTGAATAAAATTCCGCTTTGTTTCTACTGGAGAAATGCTTTATTTGTTTTGGTCAAAAAACTAATTTTTGTTATAAAAACTGCAATGACTCTGCACTTAACATGTGTTCAACACATCCCCATCTTAAACAACTGGTATTCTTTAGCCGAACTCACACACACACACTCATACACACAAACAAATAAGGTATTCTCCAAATATACTATAGCAGCCTTGTATGGGTTTAAAGGTTGTTCATAGTTTACTGTTTACTTGTTCACAAAACTATCTACCACCCATCCGCACAATTCTTTAGCATCCATAAATAATCACCACTGTCTTAATATCAACACATATATACTATTATAAATGTCATGGTTAGAAGTAATGATTAACTGAGCTAAAAACTACAATTCCAGAACCACTGCTCGTAAGGTTGTTGTTTATTAACGAATTAATTACAGGTTGTAGTTCACAAACGACTTGATCAAAGGTTGTAATTCACGAACGACTGAACTATTGAACCATATACATGAACCTCTTGTTTCAGTGAACCGAATAAATTTGAAACATTTCCAAACAATGAACGGATGAACTGTTGTATCAATTTCTACATAGTAAAACAAATGTATGCTATTATAGAATAAGTAGAGAAAATATTTTCGCAAACTACAAACAGAATTCTTGAACCAAAACTTATAAAAAAAAAACAAGACCATGACGTTTTGTTGATTCCTAATGTGTTTCCAGTGTCAGTAATATACCAAAACCAAATATTATTTGATGGCACAAGAGCTACAACTCCAGTTTGTTTGAGATAAACACTACACCCAACTGTATCGTCGGCAAACACTATTAACTATTCACCGGTCAATGTCAACATTACGTTCTACTCTAGATGCACGATATTTGCGAAAGGGAAGTATTTCAGAAGCGATACCACTTGGGTCATTAACAAAGCGCGAATTAAGTAAACAAATCGCTTCACAGATTTTCAAAATTTGTGACTGGGTTTAAAACTAATGCTCAGTTCTATTTGAATTTTAACGGAGGAATCACCCTAATGATATACTAGAGCGGACAAAAGCCTTTATAAAATATGTAATTTGCACAGACAACTTAAGGTGACCTGGTTGTCTAGGGGTAAGTTTTCTGACTTCTGTGCTGGGGTCCGTGGTTCAATCTTCGATGTCGGCACAGATTTATCTGATTACCAAACCCTTGCTTCAGCTCTGACAAGACGTGTATTAATCACATCTTGTGAATGTGGGGAATTCCAGGCCTACACCGTGGTTCGGGTTCCACGTTAAAATGTAGGTCCTTCATTTCATCTCACAATCACCCTACCATTACACATTAGCGTAAGTGCGTACAACCCGAACGGGTATTACAACCCGAACGGGTAGTAAGACGCGGTGCTAATAATAATAATAATAATAATAATAATAATAATAATAATAATAATAATAATACACAAACAACTTTTTGTTGCTCCAATTATTACTACTCTTCCGATATATCTGCATCTTAATTAAACTCACGAGATAGAGATGAGAACAATATAATTTACATAATCTCTACTAGAATTTAATTAAAAATAGGAGAAATGATTGATGGAAAAAACACCCTAATACACCTCACCAGGATTGGTACACCCTTCTGCTCGTCATCAGTAAACCAGAAAATACGAGCATTAAATATAGTCTGCGTGTAGCCCAATGCGGGTAGGCCTATATTTTCAAATAAAACACATTAATACCTTTTAAAATCAATTTGTTAACAAACAAAATTGGTGAATATTAATATTATTAAATGTTTTACATAATACAAAAAAAAATGGTACAGTGAGTAATAAATAGTTTCTGGCTTCTAATTTAGAGGTCTTGGGTTTCATTCTCAGTGGGAGAAAAGGTATTTTTCTCCTAGTTGCCATTATCTAATCAGGTTTAAGACTTATACTGACACCACACAATCATTATCATCACATCCACTCATCGGGCCGATGTAACCTCACCTACATGAAGTCCCAACTTTTGAAGACAGTTTCATAACTGCCACTGCCATTAGAAGACCAGGAATGACTATAAAACAGCCCCGGTGGCGTACGTTATAAAAAGGTAAAGAGAAAAAAAAATCTGTCATTGAAAAACAAAATCAATCACAAGATTTCGACAGAAAATGTATTTTTATGCGTCGATGATACTTAAAAAGTATTTGTCGCGCACTGTAGATTTTTATGTAGGTTATATGTACTTTATTATTATTATTATTAGCACCGCGTCTTACTACCCGTTCGGGTTATACGCACTTACGCTAATGTGTAATGGTAGGGTGATTGTGAGATGAAATTAAGGACCTACAGTTTAACGTGGAATCCGAACCACGGTGGAGGCCTGGCATTCCTCACATTCATAAGATGTCTTGTCAGAGGTGAAGGAGGGGTTTGGTAATCAGATAAATCTATGCCGGGACCGAGGATTGAACCCCGGCCGCCAGCATATATATACTTTACTACCGTCAACTTTACTTGGCATAATTTTGTTACAAATTTGATATTCAAGGCTATTAAAATCCTATATTTGTGCATAATGAATAATAACACACAATTATATAAACTAAGATTTCTATAACTGATGCAACAAATTAAAAAAAAAATGTCTGTGTTTGTTCAATAATAGCTTTTAAAATATCAAATTGATTTAATTATTTAGACAGAATTTATTTTAAAGATACAAAGTAAATGTTTAATTTGTCGCATGTTCACACATTGAAGAATATGATAAACCAGGGATATTTTTAATTCTTAAGGCGCAAAGAAACAATAGGAGTTCAAATACCCCAGCACTCCTAGATCCGGTGCTCATAAATAGAAGAGAAAATAAAATTGCAACATATGGGAAATTCTCACCAACATAGTTTGCCTTGTTGACTATAAGAGTTTTTATTTTACTCTCCACTTTTTTTTTAAGTATATAGCGAAGGAAAAAACAAATGAAAGGAGGAAGGTTTTTCTAAAGGGGAATAGAAGAAAGTGGTAGCCTATGTGAAAGCTTGTGGAAACATCTCGAACCAAGAACAAAGAAAAACAAAAAAAAAAGTTAAGGCAAAAGAGTGTTTACCAAAGGAAGTCTCCAAAGTAAGAATAAGGTAAGAGCTCACCTACACACTTTTGAAGACCAACTAAACAAACACGTGGGGAGCTTATCGCTTTAAATCGCTTGCAAACAGCTACTGGATTTTCACCTCAATCCTTTTTTACTAAGGAAGGGTAGGAGTTGGCACCTAAGAATTCTTTCCTTGTTTTATCGGGGTTCCTTATTTTTCTACACAGAGCCAACTACTGGTATGTAATTGTACAAAAGGAAAGAATGAAAACTTTAGTTCAAGCCTTTAAAATATTTGGTAAAACCAAGGAGAAAACGTAGCTTGCTTGAAAAAAAATATTAAACCCTTTAACACGTTATTTAATTAATCGTTTAATTTATGAGAAAGGGTTGATAAAATCCCTCTGAATTACTTTTGGGTGGGGTTAGGGAGCGGATATTGATCTAACACATGTGAGAAGCTACCCTCAGCATACCCAGTTATAATCTGAACCTAGGTCACACACAAGGTTTACATATACCAGACACACAATCTCCAGGGTAGAATAGCTGCGCTCCTTGGGGAGCTTTGGTCTTTCAACACGGGGATCGCTACATGTAGTCCCAAGTGACAGCATTGTCGTAAAACAGGTATTTTTAAAATAATACTAATATTTAGCACTGCGTCTTACTACCCGTTCGGTTTGTACTTTACACTAATGGGCTAGGAATTATTAAGGTTGAATATCGAGGAAGTGAACCCGCATTTGCGTGGAGGGAGAGGGGGGAAAACCTTTTATGGGAAAACCACCCCCATTTCACCCAACGATGTTCAAACCTCAATTTCTCCTTCTTCACCAGTATAGTTCAACACGAAACGGGCGCGTTAGCTAACTACGCAACCAAAGCGGGTCTTTTTTTTTTAAAAAAAAAGGGTCACTTTAAAGATGTGCTAGCTATATAAAATACCAAAAATTACTTCTAGTGTCAATAAACCAGCTTTTACAAAGTTAGGTTCAGTTATCAGCCCACCCCTTCTCCATAAACCAACACTTAAGCAAGCCTTCTCTGAATTCAAATTACAAAGCGAAACTACAGTAGCCCCATGGCTTCTTTGGTACTGACTGACAGCTTTGAAAAATTACCAAACCAAATCATGTATCCCTACGCCGAAACATATTATCTGCAAAAACATGTGTCTCGCAGCTGTCACTTCTGACAGTCAAAATTTAGGTGCATACCTACATGTTGACTGTAATAAGTCAGCTGTGAGCTGTCAGTCAGCACCAAAGAAGCCGTGCGGACACTGTAGAATACAATGTGGTTCTTGTTGTTCAATCGAATGTTTGCAAATGGTTTATTTGGGAACAGTCTTCAAATATCGTCAACGAATTATTCGCCTGAAAAGTTTTATTCATTGAAAGGGGGTTAGTTTTTTGGAGGAGGGAAGCGAGCTGGTTTGCTCGTAGCTGAACTATTCAGACCGCAAACCCTTTACAAAGAACAATTTGAAATTGAGTTGTTTCACTTGGAAGCATAGTTATCACTGAGAACTGCAACTAGCACTCCCAGTGTCCAAGGACTCAACTTGTTTCAAGTAGCACCGCGAAACTACGGTATGGCAGAGTGTCAGGTGTAGATTATTATTATTATTAGCACCGCGTCTTACTACCCGTTCGGGTTGTACGCACTTACGCTAATGTGTAATGGTAGGGTGATTGTGAGACGAAATGGAGGACCTACAGTTTAACGTGGGATCCGAACCACGGTGGTGGCCTGGCATTCCCCACATTCACAAGATGTCTTGTCAGAGGTGAAGGAAGGGTCTGGCAATCATATAAATCTTTGCCGGGACCAAGGATTGAACCCCGGCCGCCAGCACAGAAGTCCGACACCTTACTCCTAGACCGCCAAGTCACCGTCAGGTGTAGATCTAAACTTTGTCTTTAGCCTAGGCTTATGGGTCAGTAATAAACCAGTCAGTTGATATTCTCACGCCTCTGATCACATTAGCAACGTAGCAGGTAAATAAATAAATAAATAGCGTTTCAGTGAAATTTGTGTACAAGGATATCCAACGTCCTCAAATATGTTAATTGATAAAACAGAAGTAAGGAAGAGTTTCTGTTTGTTTTGTTAATGTGATCACTTTTATTTAACTTGTTCTTTTCTCTTGAAAAGGTCAAACCGGTTTGGTCAAAATACAAGTTTAAACCATAGTTGAATAGCCCCTAGAATAATAATCTTGATAATGATTGATATGAATGTAGGTGAGTGTTGAGCCCAGTACCACTTTCATTGATGAAATAAATAAGGATTTGTAATTTTTTTAAAGGGTTCAGAGTATATAAAAATGACGAGCTTCCGTTTATATCAACAAGGTATTCACAAATGCGTTTTCAATTTAAAAGAATGTTATAAACATACCTATTTAGACTACAAACTATCTTGTTTTATGTGTGTCTTACTACCTTTTTGGGCTCTCTGAGTATCTACATTATTCGGTCAGGGATGAGAAAGGATGGATTTAGAAGAAATGTTTCAGCAACGGTATTGAGGTAAAGGAGAAAACATGTTTTTAAACACCTTCAGTTCACCCAACCGAGATCCGAACCCCAATATCCCAGTCTTTAGCATGTGTCTAGTTAAATAGTGACGCCTAAGACCATGCTATCACCTAAGTACTTAATTAAATATCTAATCACACGAAATACAAATGTGTGAAACACATTCCAATGTTTGTGTAAGTCCGAATGAAAATCAAATCCTTTTCTAAGTTGTTTTTATTATTATTATTATTATTATTATTATAATTATTATTGATCATATAGGCGTTCATATCCCTTCTCGGGCTTCTCGTAATCCAACATTATTTTTTATCAATAGCTCTTATAAGTTAATAGGTCATTGTATTCATTGAACCAACTCTAGATTTGTCGAATTCGACTTCTATCTTAAAAGAAAAGCTAAGCTCAGAGAGTTATTTAAGTAAATCCCATATCAATAATTTATCATGTACAGGTTATGCCTCTAATATTTAAATTTACAATATTCTGATTTATTTTTTGCACATTGTTACTGCTTGTAGCCATTCTTCATTTGCTATTATTACTATTTTTTATTCTCATAATTAATAATTACAATTTTTTTTTCGAACTTTTCAACAATATGTAAAATTATTTAGCTGTATCGCTTATCTTATTTTCTCGTGTAAATATTTATATGTGTAAGGTACTTTTCAGTGCTGGCCTGTTATAGATCTTATGAATGTTGACCGGCAATATGATACAGGAAATTTAAATTTAAATTATTAATATTATTATTATCGTCATCACTGTGTCATACTATGTGTTTGAACTGCACGCTTTTGTAATAATGCTAGTGGTTTTAGGGGTGAGGAGGGTTATATTTATAGGAAGTGTACCCAAATTTGCGTGGAGGAAGAGTGTAAAACAATTTTGTAAAAACTAACCCAGTACACCCGGCCAAGATTCGAACCTCGATCTCCCCATCATCGGTGGTCTAGTCCAACATGAGGGTAACGCGTTAGACCAAGTGACCGTCGAAACGGGTGGTTTTATCGTTAAATTTATTTTTGTATTTGACGTTCAGACTTAGTAAGTAATATAATATAATATAAATACATTCTCCCCCCCCCCCCGGTTATTGATGGTTTTCATTTTGTTTACCATCATAACTTTGAATTCGGGGGGAGAAGACTAGCTTTTAGCAGCTCTAAGAACAATATTATGACTTGCATTATCTCCTTTTATTCAGCACCCCATCCACCACCCAAAACAATTAGTTTTATTTCTGTCGTTGATGTGTCCTGACTCTTGTGTCTTGGACGTATTTTTTCTCAACTTCGGGTTCCTCATTCCACCCCTCCCTTCTATTAATAAGATGACGACATCTGGAAGATTTCTAGAAGAAGTAGAGGATGGTGTGGCGTGTGAGGGGTGGGGTGGGGGTGGGAGGGGGTGAAGAAGTTGAGAGAAAAACCGGGTGGATCTCATCAAAGTCATCCCTTGATGTCTCCCCTATTTTCATCAGTCTACATCTAATGAGTGAGTGTCTTATAAGTGCTCTCAGGTTTGTAGTGAACAAGATACTAACATGTGAACTGAGCTCACTAGCCCATTAAAATATCGCATTTCTGTGGAGAAAAAAAGTTTTTTTTTAAATAAAACTTTAAATTAAAATATAAATTTCTCTAGTCACTTCTCAAAACTTTGATAGTAAATATAAACTGATTCAGTGGCCGCATGGCCTAAGGCATCACTCTCGCAAATAAACTGGACTGACGCTGGTGGAGAGATTAGAGTTCGACTCATGGTCGTATTTATTGGAGTTCCCCTCGCCCCCTCCTTAACAGTTTTCCACTATCACTCCAACGGGTACACTCCTTATAAATTAAACCTTCTTCATCCTTAACGAAATAACGTGACTGATTGATCAAATGTGTATAATCAGAATGGGTAGTAAGACGCGGTGTTAAATAACAACATGAAAACTACCTGCAGGTGACAGAAAGGTCCAGCATCAATTACGAGCCTGGAGTACTGACTGATTCGTATTATTCATTAGAGTGTTTCTCCACCCTCCTTCTACGCAAATGTTGGAAAATATACTTTAAATTCCACCATTCGTATTCCTTTACTACTTATATATATATATTTATATAATATATATATATATATTTATATAATATTTGATATATTTTACGTGTAGTTTACAAACTGATTTATCACACGTAGTACACGAACTATAAATTAAATTAAATCTAGAACAGACCCAACACCAAGCCTCCACCCATTAATTCCTCACTGTATAAGGGGAAATTTATATTTCACAAATGATACAGTTTTCGGCCATACCGAGAATCGAACTCGATAGCCTTAGCTCAGTAGGCAGACAAGCTATCGACCGAGATAAGGTGTTGGATTACAGTTAATGTAAATATATATATAATTTAGATGTTATTATGATATGTGGTTCCTATAAATAGGTTTTGGTAGAAAGGGTCATCTACTAAATCAAAATACAAGGTTGAAAATATCTGTCAAAAGAGGATACAGCCTTAATTTGATTTAAAAAAAAAATCTAGGAAGGATGTCAATAAGTCCTTCACGTGATGAACGAAGGGCCGGAAATTAAATAAAAAAGTATAAAGAAAATTGATGGAATAAAAGAAAGTGTGAAATGAAAACGATAGAATATTTTTGGAAGGTGATTGATTTTAGTGACTGGTGAATTGTTAGCGTCATCCACCTCTAATCAAATCTATATTGAGAAACCAAATGTATTAATTCCCCGGTTAAAAATAAAAGAGACAAATGCCAACCTTGCAACACTTCAGATATATAATTTTTTCCCCCCCTTTGACATTTTATTTTTATGTCAGGTTTTTTTTTCATTTTTTTATCACTTTTATACATTTCATTTTCATCCAATATCTCAAGCGAAATGTCAAGTTACAAAAAGGACGAGTCTGCCACTACTGCCTAACTGTCTGTGAAGACAACCCAACACTTCATACTTTTTTGATGAATTAAAAAAAAAATCAAGGAAAAGAGATTTCTTAGATGTAATATGCTGTAGAGGGGAAAAGTAGGATAAAAGGATCTTATTTCTGCCACAACAGAAAAAATAATCTTCACCTCAAAGCAATAAAATGTTTTACTGTATAACATTATTTAAGAAACATGAGCTTAGTCTAGTTTTTTTTGGTAGATGCTACAAAAAAAAACACTTTTTTTTTGGGCCAAAATAAGAAAATATTGATTGAGTAAGAGCAATTAGTTTAATTTTCTACATTCAGTAATCTTTAAAGTTCTTGAATACCTACCATAAACATCGTGTAATTTAAACAGAAACTTTTTAAAATGAAGAGATAAATGTTCAATTTTAGTGATTCCTTTGACAAATATCCAAGATCTATTCAGATTTGCATTTGTAGAAAATTAAACTAAATGTATCTACTGAAGAAATATTTGATTTATTTTTTCCAAAAAGAGGTTGTTGCTTCTAAAAAAAAATCTATGAATAAGTACTTAATTATGTTTGCAGTCCTGACGTTGACGAAGAAGTAACTAAGAGAGTAACATTATTATGTCCTTATAGAGTTATAATTGAGTTTCTGGTATGTGTGGTAGCTATGTTGGTTGTAGGGATTAGCAATGGGTCAACTTCCTTGCCTCGTATGATCTCCTAATAAATAAAAACAACGAGGTACTTATATTATTTGTAGAAGTGAGCTGTAAAGACAAATGTGCAAAGGACTAGCGTGTAAAGAAAGGTGCAGTAAGTAGCCCCGTGACTTCTTTGGTGCCGACTCATAGCTGACTTGTGACAGTCAACATTTAGGTATATACCTAAATTTTGACTCTCAGAAGCGACAGCTGGTAAACAGATGTTTTTGCAGATCATATGTTTCGGTGTAGGGATACATAATTTGGTCTGGTAACTTTACAAAACCGTCAGCCAGCACCAAAGAAGCCATGGGGGCTACTGTACCAGAGAGTTTGTTCAGGAAGAATCAAAAAGTGGCAGTTGAATGATAAATAACTACACTTTTTTTTTCTATCAAGTATCACGTTTATCACTAAGGATATCATCACCTTAGTCTAAAGGCTAACGATTACAAAGGTTGTTTGGAAATATTCACCCACATTTTGAGACGAGAAAAAGCATAGTGATTAATCAATCACATGTGAAAAAGCACTACCAATGAACCTGGCTGAGGTTCAAACCTAAGGCTCCCAATTACCATAAATGCAATATGTTATGTGCCTGTCAACTTAGAACATGGGACTACCGGTTTGGGTCCGGTATATAGTAAGCTTTCGGCAGAAATACACCTTTAATAAATACACATTTTCTTCGCACCTAACATTGATAACATTTTGCTATATTTGTATGGTTATTTTATAGATATTGATAATATTTATCAGTAGGAACAACTGCATATCACATGACATGACGTATGAATACGTGAAAGCTGTTTTAGTGAATGTTGTAGCTTTCGAAAAGTTCCTTCCCGTCTAAATTGGACCAAATATGTGTAGTTCATAGCATATATGCCCCAAAAGTATGACGAATTGACATTCTGACGGATAGAAAAAATTATTAGATCTATTTTTAAGTGTTCATACGTCCAGGTCATGTATTCTCTAGTTGCACTTAAACTTAATGGAAGCTATAAATACCCACAAAATAACACTATTAATGTATCAATATTATATCAATGCTAAATTCAAAGACAAAATATATATTTTTTTACTTTCTCGGTGTCTTAGTTTTTTCATAGATTTGCCCCTAGGTTTTTTTTTTTTGGAATTGGATATCTAACCCTAAAATTAGGTGTAGTTTATTGCAGGGTTAAAAAAGAAAAACTCAATTTTCTCAAGATCTGTTCTAAATATTTTGATTAAATTTCATTTCAAAACATTTATAAATATTCCAAATAAAATGGCTACTCTCAATATTTCGGAAAAATGATTTTAAGGGCTCTGGTTTGATGCGTTTTTTTATAATATCTCCTAAACTATTTTAGATATGAAATTACTTATCGTTACAAATATGTAGGTATACTTATAATACAAATATTTAATTTGAAGCGAATTTTTCTGAAACTTATAACTTTCAAGTTATACGCAAATATAAATATTTTTTAACTTTTCGAGCACAAAAGGTAAAGTATTACGACTGTAAAGAAATCTAACTTGAACTGTTGATGGATGTCAACGTCTCATGACCCCCCTAACCCTAAAATGTGGTCTTTGCAATGCCGTCTGTCTGTGTGTCTGTTTAAAATTAAAATTATGAGTAATTTAATAAAGGGCGAAAAGAAAAAAAAATCGATTTTTGCAAAATATTCTCTAACGATTTTGATTAAAATTCGTATCTAGGTGTTGATTAAGATTATAAACTAACTGGCTATTTTCATTTTCCCATAAAAATTACTTTTAAAGTACTTTACAGAAGCAGAAACTTTCGTATTTCCGCAACTATTTAAGATACTAAATAACTTTTCATTGCAAAATTGTAGTACTATTAAAAATAAAAAACATTTATATAAAATATATTTTTATAAAACCAACAGTTTCTGAGATATTGGCAAATATATTATTTCAATTTTTTGAGCTGTAGTTGTTAAGAGATACTATTTAAGTTTTAATGCAATAATTCTCCAATGCCATAGAGTAATTAAATATAGTAACTCTCTAAATGTTTAAGTTTACCTTAAACCTCTTAGGAGAAATGTTTGAACAACAATGATCTTTTTCCATTCTAGACTCAATAGTCAATACTTATATTTTATATTGGTCAAAATTTATAAATGAGGAATTCAATAGCAATGCCATGGCATCACGATTTGGAACACCTAATAAAATATTTAAAAAATTAATAGAAAGTTGAAATTTTAATACAAAGTGTTAACCCTTGTGGACCCAAAATCGATAATTTTTATTGGTTTGAACATACAAATGAGGACATTGTTTAAAAATAAAATTATAAAATTTAAAACTGGAACTCAAATGTTTTACGTAAATATTGTACAATTTATGCTTGGGTTTACTAGTGTATATTATTTCGTTTCACATATATTACGAGTTTTGAGTAAATAACTCAATTTTTAATTAATGGAGTGAGAAAGTCCGTGAGGTGTTCCGTACCATTTATTTTTCTAAAACATGCTTGCCAATTCGTAAAAAAATAAATGCATAAATACACTAATTACATCACATATACATACTATGGTAACGTTTTGCTACTTTCATTTACGTACGGTTTCTCCTGGTTCAATTAATAAAACAGGAACTAATCAAAACTTAACCAAAAAGTAAGCTTTTGTAATTTTTTTATCTCGCTTTTAAACCATTTATCATAATTAAATACAAACAGAACAACTCATTACACCTTTCCTGGGAGGCAAAACACCTCGTTTACTCACTCCACGTATAGGAGCAGGGCTACGTCATCAGTAGCATTGGGTGCTAGGTGGGTGGCGTGGGGTGGGGTGTGTAGAGAAGGAAACAGAACCATTCCACCAGCCACGGTGCCCCCCTCCCCTTGCCTTTCTCATTCCCCCCACACAAATCAAAATAATCCAACATGAAGATGCATGCTCATGGCGGTGGATTAGTTTTCTCGCCACCCACCTAGAGACTGAAGGATTGTGTGTCGTTGAAGGGGTGGAAGGGTTGACTGTAGAAGGTGTTGATAGGGTGATATAACAGGGGACTCCTCGTAGCCTTCCTCAACCCCCCCTTCCCTCTAAATCACCTTGTACAGTCGTGGAATATGATTATAAGTGCAACTCATTCTTGTGGGGCGACAATTTTTTTGAACATTGCTAGTCAAAACAGATCATTGTTGATAGAATTACTTATACACTTATAAAAACTTTGTTGTAAATCAAAACTAGGTTTTGTGAAACGATACAAATTTCATAATCGTTAGAAAAACACATTGGGAGGCTAAGTGGACTAAACGTCAAAAATATCTAGTTTGTAATGCTGCCAATGCGGGGAGTTCGTGGTTTGAAGCCTAACTAGGTGTACTAAGTTTATTTTAGGTTATTATACAATAAAATTTGGGGATCATACATTCCTCATACTTACTCAGGCGGTGTAATTAAATGTGTATATTCCAGATAAATAGTAAAAAACTACTAATACAGTCCCAAATCGTATATTTTTTACGAAGTTTATAAAATAGAATAAATGGTATGGTGCACCACACATATTTTCTCTCTCTGTTTTATTCTAAAATAGAGACATTTACTAAAAAAACTCGTGAGATTACTAAAAATAAATAATATATATTGTTGAAGAACTACTACGCCAAAGAGCATAGGTAATTAATTATAAGCCCCACATCTTACTACCCGTTCGGGTTATACGCACTTACGCTAATGTGTAATGGTAGGATGATTGTGAGATGATATGGAGAACATACAGTTTAACGTTGAATCCGAACCACGGTGGAGGCCTGGCGTTCCCCACATTCACAAGATGTCTTGTCGGAGGTGGAGGAAGGGTTTGGTAATCAGATAAATCTGTTCCGGGACTGAGGATTGAAGCCCGGCCGCCAGAACAGAAGTCTGACACCTTACCCCTAGACCACCAGGTCTCCCCTGTTGACATTACAATGTGCAGACAACTAAATATATGTTTCCACTAAAGCAATGTTTAATTTATTTTGGCCAAAAAATATTTTGTTGTACAAACTTTAAAAAACAACACTTCCCTTAACTAGCGTCCCCTACACTCCCAACTTATGCTATCTCTGATACAGCTCCAGATGAAAATATAATTGTAAGACACGATTTATTTAGTTCGGTGGCACATACGATTTAATAATTACAATACTTTATCTTTATATGAAAAGAGTAAATCTTCCATTGATATCTCCTATAAAATAAACAATCATGAGCTTATCGTACATTTTACAAATTACTATTCCCTTTAGAATAAAAATAATAATTTCATTAAGAACTCTTGCCCATATAAAATATTATTATTATTATTATTATTATTATTATTATTAGCACTGCGTCTTACTACCCGTTCGGGTTATACGCACTTACGCTGATGTGTAATGGTAGGGTTGGTGATTGTGATATGAAATGAAGGACCTACAGTTTAACGTGGAATCCAAACCACGGTGGAGGCCTGGCATTCCCCACATTCACAAGTTGTGGTTAATACACGTCTTGTAAGAGGTGAAGGAAGGGTTTGGCAATCAGATAAATCTGTGCCGGGACCGAGGATTGAACCCCGGACCCAAAATATATATTTCTTACTTAAATGTGTCATATTTGCTTTTGACGACTGAAAATTGTGTGAGTTGGTCTCATCTGAGCTTACTCGTACCACTTTGTAAACAAATGATTTCCCTAACTGTTTGGGCTTCACACCAAAATCAGCTTATAATAAATCTCCTATCAGCTTCCTCACAGACCTGCTTATTGAGGTAGCCATAATATTATATAGCGGCTATACCGCGGATAAGGAGGACTCGTATAGGTAATTTAGCCTCACAAACTGTACCGTACGCCTTTAACTTGGAAAGGTTGAGATGACGACTGAAATGGAATTGAGCGGTTCGAAGATTATTATGATATTGGAAAAATGGATAGGAAAATTCAATGCTGGCTTATCAGAACTATAAAGTGTGCCGGCTTAGCTTAGGTGTGAATAAAACGAGATATTTTTAAAATAAAAATTCAATCATTCACAGACACAAACTGAGTTATTATGGGTATTTATTTATGATTTTATTAATATAAAGGCGACCTGGCGATCAAGGGGTAAGGTGTCAGACTTCTGTACTGAGGGTCCTGGGTTCAATATTTGGTGCCGGCACAGATTTATCTGATTGACAAACCTTTCCTTCACCTCTGACAAGACATATATTAATCACAACTTTTGAGTGTGAGGAATGTCACGTCTCTACCGTGGTTCGGATCCCACGTTAAACTGTAGGTCCTTCATTTCATCTTCACAATCACCCTACCATTACACATTAGCGTAAGTGCGTATAACCCGAACGGGTAGTAAGACGTGGTACTAATAATAATAATAATATTATTATAATATACAAATATGTAGATATGTTTATATATATAATTTACAATACACACACCTCAGTAGTTTTTGGGAGGAGTGCTCACCTCAGGACCCCATGATTGTGGGTTCAAACCCAGCTGGAGTCAACGGATTTTTCTAGAGCAATAACAATCCGTAGCTTAAATCCATTTGGACGGGAAGTTAAGCCGTCGGTTCCATGTTGATTGTGGCGTCTAAGAAAATCCTGTAAGGTCTTTGAAAATAAATCTACGGCATAGTTGGTAGGTCATTTCTCTCTCGCTCATAGAAATTCTCATGTAGCGATATAAGCAAACGGTTCATAAAGTGAACGTTAAATACATAAAATAAATTAAAAATAATAACTAATACACAGTATATATGTATGTGTGTATGCAAGGGCGTAGAAAGAAGAGTCCAGGGGTCCTACCTTCTAGGGATTTGTTGGAGCCCTTTTAAAGGAGGTACACACACACACACACACACATACACACACACATACACACACATATATATGATATTAAGTATATATAGATGATATTAAGTATATATATGATATTAAGTGTATATATATATACTTAATACAATGGTTTTTTACTTTTACTTAAGCTTTAAATACATATGTCATCACTAAATACTAGCTATTTATATTTACTATTCACCTTCAAGACACCGATTGTAAGATTTTAGATTGTAAAATTAACTTTTGTCAACATTTAAAATGCCTTTATTTTTCAATATTAAATATGGTACTATAAAACAGAAATACGGTTTTTGGAATGAGCCGAATAGTTGGAGTCCAAGAAAAGGGGGCAAATCTTTTTTTCTATCAACTGTAAGATCTCACTGGAGAAATTAACAAGAGGAAAGAGCAGCATGGATAAACAAATGTCAGATATTGAGTTGTTGTTTTTTTAGCTTATAAAGGTAGGTTTATTAACCTTCCCCACCAATTCTTTCAAAACATCTACTTACTCAAATCATTATTTTGTAATTATGTTAAAATAATAGTGGCTAGTGGCCTATTGCCAAGCCCACCATCTAGGGGGGG
>CABFVX010000196.1:43563-77826 GCA_902151425.1 Timema shepardi | reverse complement strand
ATTAAGGGGGGTAGGGTAGGAGGGGGGGGGGGGGGCGTTTGTAATTGCTAGCGCTTCACTCATTCAAGCGTTGCTCTCTAGCACATGGTCCTAGGATGAGATGAGAGAGAAGAGGTGGGGGTGGGGGGGAGGTAGAGGATGGTTTTGTAAGGAAATGAGATGGTCTATTTACTAAGTCAACAGCGTTGCAGTAACTATTACACCCTCTCCCTCTCCCTCTAACACCCTAGTAAGCTACGTAGGCGTACTTTAACTTCTTATCTTCACAAGTCACGCGCCTACAGGATGGGAACATGTCCTTCTTGATTCTCCTCTTATTTCTCTCTTTCTTTTATGTGTCCCCTTACATTCCTTTACTTTATATCTTCTTTTCTTACTCTACACTCTTCTTTAATTGATATTCCGTTCACTTGATATTTCATTCAATCCTTTCAACTACTATCATTTCATTGTTTTATCTCCTATTTACAAACTACTTCATCATCTATTTCTTATTTCTCTTCTAACACTTCTAATTCTTCAATTACTATATATGTTTCATCAATCATTTTCCTTAATCCACGTTCCCAACAATATCCACCGAGAACATATTTAATGATTAGAAACAAAGATCCAAACTTACTAAAGTAGATTTTCAAAATTTTAAGTAATTGATGATCACATTAGCAATTGTCTATGTCTCAGAACAGCCAAATCCACAATAAATACTGCTGTGTGGGGGTATATCCTTTCGAATGGCTGGCACCCTTAACACAAGGTGACGCACCTCAATGGCCGCATGGTCTAGTGCAATGGTACGCGAACTTTTTGTCAGTGTGAAACCACTGAAGTATTATTTTCTTTAGAGGACCGGTGACCTGGCGGTCTAGGGGTAAGGTGTCAGACTTCTGTGCTGGCGGCTGGTGTTCAATCCTCGGCCCCGGCACAGATTTATCTGATTTCCAAACCCTTCCTTCACCTCTGACAAGACATCTTGTGAATGTGAGGATTGCCAGGTCCCCACCGTGGTTCGGATTCCACGTTAAACTGTGGGTCCTTCATTTCATCTCACCATCACCCTACCATTACACATTAGCGTAAGTGGGTATAGCCCGAACGGGTAGTAAGACGTGGTGCTAATAATAATTTAGAGGACCCCATGTCAACATGTAAATAAACAGTTCTTCCTTCTACTTACCTTACGTTGACGGTTAATTTGTAGTGCTCTATGAATGTTTCGAATACTTTAAAATGTATATAGCAGCACATAACATTTACCTACAGGTTTACAAGGATTTAACCTTACCTAATAGGGCTTTTTTGGATTCTATTATTCATCCGTAAAAAAAAATTGGAGACCCTTGGATAGCTCGGTATTGTAAGTGAGGGAACGACTCTAGGGCTGCACACCCTTAGTCTAAGGCATCATTCTTTCAATAGACTGGACTTACGATGGCAGGGAGTACGGGGCTCGAATCCCTGTTGGGTGTACTAAGGGCGGGAGGGTGATTTGTCAACTTCGGCGGCCACATGGTCTAACGCGCTACCCTCACAGAAGACTAAACTGCCGATGATGGGAGATCTAGGTTTAAATCTTGTTTGGGGGGTGCTGAGTGATTTTTAATAATATTTTTCAAAATCCTTCCACACAAATGCGGGTACACTTCCTTTAAATATATATCCTTCCTCATCCCTAAAACCATTAGCGTAATTAGTATATGAGCGCGTAGGACGTGCTAAAAAATTGAGTTGGCTGCAAACAGCTTGCGTTGGTCACTGAAAGTATTAAGAACAAATATTTATTTTGAAAAATAGCTTCCCCCCATTTCTAATAGTGAAGTGTGTTTGGAAGCAGCCTGAAGTATGTACTCAAAGGGTCAGTCATACTTCCCAAGGATCCTCATAGAGGGCTTGAGTACGTCCGGAAATATTTCATACACTAACGGGGTAGAGAAGGGTAGAACCGGAGGGTGTTCTTACAAAACATGTACATAACGTTCTGCTACGAGCCTTCATCTAACTATTCATCAGATAAGTGAATAAAAACTCTTTTATCAAACGTCTTTGTAGTGGAAGACTGGGCCATCTCATATTAAGCGCCAGTCTTTATGACTACCGGATAAATATTGCTATCGGGATGTTAAAGTTATCTACCAGATTATGGTTATCAACCACTTTAATATATTACACGTATTAAGAATTAAATTCATTTGCCGGATAGATATCTGTAAGATACATGTATTTGTATGCAAAAAAAACGTAAGGTTGGTACTGTTTTTACTGGTGCGCGCATGCGTACAACCTAGCTAGTAGCTACAACGTTCAACATTTGTTAAATAATGGCGGCTAAACGAGTGCGAGTAAACAGATGGCGTCACGTGGGCGCAGAAGCTACACATGTGATCAATAGTTCGGTACAACGTTTACAAAATTTCATTTATTGTACTCAGATTTAAATAATTTGTTCTTATATAACTATAACTCTACAAATAGCTTGTCAGTTTTTTTTTATAAAAGGGTGAATTAAATGTTCTAACTTTATAATTGTATAACCCGAACGGATAGTAGGACGCGGTGATAAGTATGACTATTATAAATCGATATATAGTTATAACCTAAGCTTGTGCCTACTAAACACTTGAACCAAGATTTTAACCTAAAAACAAATTCTGATAGGCTAAAGATCATTAAAAACTTGTCATTATGTCAACGCCCATTTTAACTTTCAGATAAAAGTTATCAGGTACTTAAACCTCCCGATGAAAATGTGATTGATAAACATATTTTATCTGGAAGATAAGTGATGTCATTAACAAGACCCACTTTTTACCTATCGACCAGATAAAAATATTTATCGGCCAGATTAGTATTTATCCAGGAGTCATAAGACCAGCCCTAAGAGGAGAATTTTAATTATTTATTTAAAAAAGAAACTCCACGGCGTCAGCTATACTAACCGAGTGCCGTATAATGTTGTAGGATATGGTTCCAACATTTGTGGATTAAGGGTGTCATTTGGTCAGCACAATGAACCCTTCAGTCATTAATCACGGTTTTCTAGACTGGAACTACTACTTCATAATTCAAGTAGCTCCTTGTTTGTCCTCATGAGGCTGCGTTAACCTCATTCCAGTTCCAATGCTTCGCATAACAATCTGAAAGCGCTGGAGATTGAACCCGGGACCTCTGGATATGTAACCAAGAGTTATGACCACTAGATCACAAAGGGGAATTATTTAACTATTACTAAATATTAACATATCAACCAATAAATACTAGTTTATAGTTATGATTATAAAATTGATATGTTTACATACATATATGTACTCACAATCCAATAAAGCCATACACTTGTGCGTGTATCCTACAACAAATTTGCTGTTTTTTTAGTGCTCATCTGGACTACATCATTCTTAGCTCCATAGTGAAGAAATTAGCCAGCACTAAAGTGACGTAACACAGTAACACAAGGGATGCAGACGCCCGAATGTACTTATCACATAACCTTTCTGTGGATAATCTTTCTCTGTTCCCGGTTAGATGAGGTGAGGTTGATAGTGAGTATGATTGTGTTAGTGAGTGTGAGGGTGATAGTGAGTGTGAGGGTGATAGTGAGTATGATGGTGTTAGTGAGTGTGAGGGTGATAGTGAGTATGATAGAGATAGTAAATTTGAGGGTAATAGTGAGTATGATAGAGATAGTGAGTTTGAGGGTGATAGTGAGTATGATAGAAATAGTAAATTTGAGGGTAATAGTGAGTATGATATAGATAGTGAATGTGAAGGTAATAGTGAGTATGAGGGTGTGGAACCAGTGGAAACATGTAAACCTATCTTAAGCCTATCTAACCAATCTCTTGTGACCGTCGGGGTTGTTCCTTTTTCAGGAAAAATACCTAAAGTGGCAGCCGGGAATCAAGCCCAAGACTCCTAAGATCGCAGTCAGGTGCACTGACCACTAAACCTTGGGGTCTGTTACCTACCATAGTAAATATAAAATATTATTATTTTGATACCATACTAAAAATGTGACTTGAATCAATGGGGTATGTAGAACAAACGTCATTCTCAATTTATCTGATCTTTCCAGTGGTTGAAAGTTCAGAGTTAAGCCCCAGTTGGGTTTTCTAGGGGGTGATTTTTCCTAATTGGTCTCACACGCTCCTTCTACGCAAATGCGTGTACATTTCCTTTAAATCTTACCCATAGTAGGATTTTGATAGAATTTTAATTCAATGATAATATCAAATGAAAAGTGACCGCAACATATCACGTGATCTCATGTATGAATGAATACATGAAAGTAGATCTAGTAATCTTGCTTGCTGTCAGATAGGTGTATTCCTATTAAAATTGGACTGTTCTTTATTGATACACACTTAACGTTATTAAAATATCTATATCCTAAACGCGTACTAATACATGGTGTTATAATAAATAATAAAAATGTATAGGTACACTCAAGATTAAAAATGATAATAATAATATAATAATAATAATAATAATAATATTTAGCACCGCGTCTTACTACACTTTCAGGTTATACGCTTTAAGTACTAATTACTCTAATGGATTAGGAATTGGGAAGGTTGAATAAGATGAAGTGAACCCGCATTTGCGTGGAGGGAGAGTGGAAAACCATTTAGGAAAAACCACCCCCAGTTCACCCGACCGAGATTCGAACCTCGATCTCCACGTCCTCAGCAGTTGAGCTAAACACGACAAGCGCGTTAGCCAACTACGCCACCGAGGTGGGTGATTAAAAATGAAACTCTCATAAAATTCAACTAAACCCCAAATAAATTATAGTAGCCATTTGCAAAATTAGCTCAGAGCTGAAGCATAAAAAGTATATTAATTATTTTTATACTCTGTGTATAGTATATAAATAGTATTACATAGTTTATTTGATTTAAAAACGTTATGAGTTTAATTTAAAAAATGTATATATTTATTCACATATATCACATTTCTATTTTCATACTTCGATTGAGACGTTATATTTTACTTTCAAGGTTCAAAAGGTGAAATTATTTTCCACGATCATTAAAGTGGAATGTGCTGCTTTTCGTGTGTGTCTGTAACTCGGAATTCCACTAGAACCCAAACAAAAACCAATCCTAAAAAAAAAAAAAAACTTCATGTTACCTTATTCAACATCACTGACGTCTCAGTTTTTACTGCAAGCGCCCCTTGACTCTGTGTGTGTTTGCAGGGTTACTCCAAAAGAGGGAGGAGGGGCCCACAAGGTTTGAAAAAATAAAAGAGGGAAATGTTTTTGAAGGGGTCTATTCAATGGCTGTAATATTTCTATAGGCCTAGAGATCTCTTGTATACGTCACAACATCTCTGCAAGTCAAGTGGGTCAATATTGTATGTGCAGCGTTGTGTAATAAGAGCTCAATAGAGTCGAGTTATTTTTCCGCCGTTATTCTTTGTGTGTGTGTGTGTGTGTGTGTATATATATATATACAGTACTAAGAGAATATATATTTTTAAACGAATCTCTTTTTTATGTTTTCAAAAAAAATTCTTTTTAAAAAATGACTGAAAAGAATTGTGAATGGTTGATGAAATATACTGGCAATGGGCATAATAGATTCAGCCGATAGTGATTAAAAACATTGGAGCAAAAAAAAAGAGTAAAGGTTGGAATTTTGTTTGTGTGTTTGTTTAGTTGGTTTTAAAAAAATGGTATAGCTCTTATTAAATATCTAATCGTTGCCAAATTCAAAGATGTATACAGAGTTTGTATATGTTTAGGTTGCCTATTCTTATGCTTTATTATATTATTTTTATATTGTATCGTTCATTTTATAACAGAGAAGTAAAAAAAAATGTTCAAAGTATATACAAAATTTACGTTTTATTTTAGCATGTGTAAAAGGAATTAACTGGTATTAATACATTTTAATAATTGTATATAATTTAAGATATAATTTCATTTATTTAAGGCATTTTATTATCACCACGTTCTACTAACCAATCGTGGTGACCTGGCGGTCTAGGGGTAAGGTGTCAGACTTCTGTGCTGGCGGCCGGAGTTCAATCCTCGGTCCCGGCGCAGATTTATCTGATTACCAAACCCTTCCTTCACCTCTGACAAGAAATCTTCTGGATGTGGGGAATGCCAGGCCTCCACCGTGGTTCGGAATCCACGTTAAACTGTATGTCCTTCATTTCATCTCACAATTACCCTACCATTACACATTAGCGTAAGTGCGTATAACCCGAACGGGTAGTAAGACGCGGTGCTAATAATAATAATAATACTAACCAAGTCGGGTTATACGTGTTTTTAATAACTACGCTAGTAGTTTTAGCGATGAGGAAGGTTATATTTGTATGAAGTGTTGACGCATTTGCGGTTAGGAAGAGTGGAAAAGTTTACCTCGTTGGTATTGGGGTAAAGTGCTTGCATGAGGACCCGATGTTCATGGGTTCAAACCCGGCTGGTGTCAACGGATTTTTCTTGAGCGATAAAAATACGTAGCACAACTCCCGTTGGAGGGGAATCAAATCAGTTGGTCCTATGTTAATTGTGATATATAGAAGAACCATAGAATATATAATAAAATAGCATTATTGGCAAAATTGGTAGGCCCTTCTATTCTCGCTCTTAGAAATTCTCAAGTGCTGATATAATCAGTTGGTTTAGAAAGTTCACGTTAAATATTTCAAATAAATTTAAAAAAAAAATTAGAGTGAAAAATCAGTTCGGAAAAACTACCCTATACAACCGACTGAGATTCGAACCTTGAGCTCCCCATAGTTATTATTATTATTATTATTATTATTATTATTATTATATGCACCGCGTCTTACTACCCGTTCGGGTTATACGTACGTACGCTAATGTGTAATGGTAAAGTGATTGTGAGATGAAATGAAGGACCTTACAGTTTAACGTGGAATCCGAACCACGGTGGAGGCCTGGCATTCCACACATTCACAAGATGTCTTTTCAGAGGTGAAGGAAGGGTTGGGTAATCAGATAAATCTGTGCTGGGACCGAGGATTGAACCCCGGCCACCAGCATAGATGTCTGACACCTTACCCCTAGACCGCCAGGTCACCTCTCCCCATAATCGGCAGACCATTCTACCGGGAGAGCAGCACGTTAGACCATGCGGAAACCGATGTGGGTTGGGGGTATTTAAAGTGCGCTTTCTGAACCTACTGATTATATCAGCACACGACTTATTAACGAATATAAGACTAGAACAGACACAACATCCAGTCCCCAGCCGTTAATTAATAACTCTGAAGGAGGAAACCAACATTTAACTTATGGTATATTTTCAGGCCATACCGGGAATAAAACCGGGGATCTTCAGCTCTCTAGAAAGATAAACTACCGACCGAGCTAGGGTGTCGAACTCATAATTTAAGAACTTTTGCTTTAAGTAAAAGGTGACCTGGTGGTCTAGGGGTAAGGTGTCAGACCTCTATGCTGGCGTCCGGGGTTCAATCCTCGGTCCCGGCAAAGATTTATCTGATTACCAAACCCTTCCTTCACCTCTGACAAGACATATTGTGAATGTGGGGAATGCCAGGCCTCCACCGTGGTTCGGATTCCACGTTAAACTGTAGGTCCTCCATTTCATCTCACAATCACCCTACCATTGCACATTAGCGTAAGTGCGTATAACCCGAACGGGTAGTAAGACGTGGTAATAATAATAATAATAATTAAGTAAAAATAACTATAATTTAATAGCTATTCCATATTTTATTAATGTATAGGCCTATATATCCCCTTTCGCCTTACGTGCCGATAAACGTTTACTTAAGATTCCTAAATTTTAAATCTGAAGATTAGAACTCCCTAATAATTAAAATGTTTTACTTTTTCACATCATTATGATTTTATTTTATTTCTTATTTTGTTCACATTGAGTGGTCAAATTAATTATGTTCAATATGATTATTAGATTTATCCTAAAATTACGTTGGGACAAATATTTAGTAAAAATAATAAAAGTTGTAAAAAATAGTTGTAATTATTTTTATATTTTGTACCTGACCATTTTCCAAATCCTTGAATATTGAATATCCTTAAGATGGTATCATGGGAGAGCATTGATAAGCTGTGTAGACGTTTACAAATTCCGGATTATTTATGAAGTGGTTTGATATTTTTAATAGGGTTTTCACCAAAATTTAGGTGAAAGCTATGACCAGTTAAACCAATTAACAGTTTTTTGTAATTCATAATAACTTACATATAACTCAATAAAACAATCTTACATTATCTTAGAAATGTTCTGTAGTGACACTATTAAAACATTACTTTATTTAATAAAGCAAGGCTATATCTAGGTTTCTGACCTTTTTCGTTCATATCAGAAGTACTCATTTTCGTGTACATCGTCTTTGTATATTATATTTTTTAAATTTAAATTCAATTTTTCTTAACTGGTCAGATACTTGCAAATAATGTTACCATTAATTTATTGAAAACAATACCTAAATTTCGAACATCCTTAAAGGATTCCAATATTCCAAGCGTCCATTCCTGGAGCTACATTACATTACTTAGAGTCGTCGCAGTTTATTAATATTAACCTATTAATTTAGGGCCTTTCTGGTGTTATAGAGGGTATGCGTGACTCAAAATATTGATTACAACGAATCCATTAATTTTTCAACGTCGGTGAAACCTTTCGTGCGTGGTGAAGTTGGTAGTCCGTGTCTCAGTTGTTGGGTAGTTATTGTCCGAGGCCTCCTTCCGTGGAGGGTTCGAATCCCCTTACCTCCATGAATGAATAATGTGTTTGTAGCCTCTCGGGAACATGGGGCGTATTAGTGTGAAATGAGGCGTGGGTTTGAATACCGACATTTGCAGTTAGAAGAATATGGAAAAAGTATCGATAGTATCCTTTTGATAAGGGTCATGTTGACCTAGGTGGTCTTGGGGTAAAGTGCTTGCATCGGGACCCGATATTCGTCGGTTCTAACCCAGCTTGGGTTGACGGATTATTCATGAACCATACAAATTCGTAGCACAACTTCCTTCGGAAACGGGAGTAAAGCCGTCGCGTTGCGTTGGCCTCATGTCAATTGTGGCATCTATACGAACCCTGAAAGTTTTTTAAAATACCTCTCCTAGCAAAGTTGGTAGGCCTTATCGCGCTTCCTCGTAGAAATTCTTGTGTGCTGATAAATTAAGTCGGTTCAGAAAGTGCAAATTAAATACCAAAAATAAAATAAAATAGTGGTAATAAATAAATCACGTAACGTTGTTGAGATGGAGTTAATAGGGAGCTCTAATGTCCACATGGTATTTCAAAGGAGGATGTGGGAGATGTATCACAGTGTAACATAGCACAGATATTATATCTATTCTAATATTATAAAGAGGAAAGATTTGATTTTTATTTTGTTTGTGATGGATAAACTCAAAAACTACTGGACCGATTTTAAAAATTCTTTAGCCAATAAAAAGATACTTTATCAGCGAGTAACATAGGCTATATTTTATTTTGAAAATTCAATTTACTCCTCATAAAAATGTCGATAGTCACTCATATTTTATGGTTGAGTCTATGATGATTCTTCAATATGTGTGTTGAAAATAATAATGCGGGGGGAGGGTGGAAGGGGGAAGGGTCTAGTGTGAAATATGTTGATTAAATAATATTATTTCTCATGTTTTTACAGTTAGTTAACAAGTTACTTATATATAACTTCCTATTCTAAGTAGTATTAAATGTAGGTCCTTCTTTTAGTGCCAGGTAAACTTTCCTATGTAATAATGGCATTTACGCTTGATGTGAGAAGTTACAGTAAGTAACACAGGTTGTAAGGAGAAGAGGTCAGGATAAATGTCTACTTGGTGCAGCGGGAAAAAAAGAAGACTGTGATACATGACCCCAAACCAATAACTTTGTTTCTAAAACTTTTTTTCAATATTTTTATTTATATAGGCCAGGAAGCAACTTCACTCACTCAAAATAATAATTATAAATGCATAACGGGAGAAATGTAGCATCGCACTGTATGGAGCTTAAACTTGGACTCTTAGGAAGATGTACAAGAAATACTTGGAGAGCTTTTAAATGTGGTGCTGGAGAAGACTTGAGAAGATCAGGTGGGAAGACAGGGTGATTACATGAAGATGTCCTAAGAAAAGTGGGCGAGAAGAGAAACATTTTGGAAGTGTTTCTTCGGTACAAATCAAACTGGATCGGACACACCCTTAGGAGGAACTGTCTTCTGCACGACGTCATAGAAAGAAAGGTTGAGAGAAAGAGGATCTTAGGAAGGAGGATTCAAATATTGGATGACTTAAAGGAAAGAAGAACATTCTGGGAGCTGAAGGAGGAGGCAGAGGACAGGGCACACTGGCTGTCTAAGTTCACTGACAAAAGGAATTGACCTGTTTTAATCTAGAACACCTGATAACAATAATAATAATAATATCGTGATGAAAAGTGACAAACACAGAGGAAATATAATCTACTAAGACTAAAAGTAAACACACATGGATGTCAGCGTCCAGCCTTATGGCCCACAGAAATTGGCGTACTTTTTGCAATCATTTCAACATTTTAATTACTATTAAAGGTGGGGGTGGAGGGTGGGGAAGAGTTTGGAGGTTCTGGTTTCCTAGGCACCCCCTTCTTTCTCAGAAAGTATTGTTAATGTGTTTTTATATTCTACCTAAAAGTCTAATCTAGAATTTTATTTTTATACTATACTATTTATAAATTCTAAGCCCCCAATTAGTGTATGCTAAAAATAATTCACTTTAAATTGATTATATATATATATATTTTTTTTTTTTAATGTCAGCACCTTTTACGGGACATCACTATGAATCACTTCTGACAAAAATTTCCCTTTCCCAATAGAAAATACCGAGTATGGACTATCGTTTTATTTTTGGAAGTTTAACCCACCTGATTTTAATTCACTTTACTATCCAAGCAATCTGGTTATAACATACAAAACGACTTTTTTTTAAAAAAAAAAAGTTCCTTAAATTTGTGTCATTTGGGATTGTTCTATATTTTTCCTTACGACTTGTTAGTGAATATTAGAAAAGCTTTTTTTGTTTTTGGTCAATAGAGACCATATTTTCATCCTTTTACAGTAGTGTTTTTCTCCTCTCCACCCGTTTCCCACCGCTCCGGGCTATAGAATATCAAGGAAAGGCGAAAGTTTAATTTGGAGGCTTGCACAATAAGATGTTATTTTGTTGTGTGTGTGTTTTTTTTTCTCTCCCTTTACAAAGCTGAAGGTAAAAGGAATGTAAAAGCAAGTAATTTCCCTTTGCCACCTCCCATTTTCTTCTTCCTCCATCGATCCCCTTGGAGTATTTGCGAGCGCAGAGCATGAAATTGGCTTGGCTTCTCCTGGTCCCGGTGAGCTAGCTGTATGTGCCTTCAAGGCAGGTTAGAAGCTTCCAAACGGGTGGCCTAAGCACGAGGGGAAATATGCATTGCGTAGCCAGAGACCACCTGCAAGAGAAGAGACCATGTCGACGACAACCGACGCCTTTGTCTTGGATACATTACCTTCTTTCTGAACTAAGGGACCAGGAATCGGTTCCTAGTGGAGCTCTAACATTTATTGATGTGGTTTAGTTGATAATTTTACTTTACCACAGAGAGAAAGCGTTTTAGTATTTTTTTTAACACTGCGTCTTACTACCCGTTCGGGCTAGACGCTTATGTACTAGCTACGCTAATAGTTTTAGGTATGATGAAGGTTACATTCTATAGGAAGTGTACTCGCATTTGCGGAGAGAGAGAATGGAAAAACCATTTTAGGAAAAATAACTTTCAATACACCCGACCGACATTCTATTCTCGATCTCCCCATCATCTGCAGCATTGTATATTGTGAGAGTAGCGTGTTAGGCCATGCGGCCACCGAAATGGGTTGCTTTAATCTTGAACATTTTAAACCTTGATATGATGATGGGTTTTTATATTTTTATTTGCGCTCAAATTACAAAAGAATATCATATAATTATATCTATATCTGGGCTACAACCAAAATGGTTTAGTGGATTTTGGTTCAAGATTGATATTTAATACATGTATGTGATCATTTTTCGGGCCATTTAAACAAAATTCAAGCCCTCGAATTAAGAGTAGTTTTTCAATGATGAAATTTTGAAAAATCAAACTTTCTCAAAATTTGCTGTGAGTTGTTTAAAGAATATATATTAATATGGGGTGTGTTTGACATGAAAAATAATGCTAAGGACTCTTGAATAGTTACAAATTTGAAAACTTTCAAAAATTGCTCTAACGTTTTCGTTTGAATGTGTATCTTAAGAATGTTTTACATGATAAAAAAGAATGTATGTGATATTATCTGAAGAAAATCATTTGAGATTAGTTTAATGATCATTGATTTTTGGAAATTTTGTCACAAACTATGATATACTGAGAAAGCATTACGATTGGGACGTACTATTTCCTTCCGTTACATGCTGTTTGCGGGCTTGTATTAGTACTTTAATTAGTTCAGGTAGTCTGTACATTAAATAAAACAACCTTTTGCTACGGACAAGTACACAACAGTGGAGGTACCATGTTTGATCCTTGTTACAACCAATAAGTTGATAATTAGTGAAATGGAGAATTCCTCTCACAGAAATAAATGTATGGTTGATATAATAGGTGTTTTCTTTATATTTAAATGGTTTTTAATTAATCTGTTGAGATGTTCAATTTGTTTTGGATATACTTAATAAATGTGCTATTGTTGGACTATATAAGGTTATTGCCATTGATGGATCAGGATTCGCCTCTTGGATGGATCTATTCGTTGTGGATTCTCACACTAAATTTTCACTTCGGTTTTCCCATCTTCTCACCCAAAGAGAGAAATCGATTTTATCAAAATCAACTTTAAAGATTTTGAATAAAATTCATTTCTAAGCTTTGATCAAAATCACAAACCAAATGTCTACTCTTAATTTTTCGTCAAAATGACTTTAAGGGTTCTGTTCTGATGCATAAGTTCAACTTTTTTAATTAATCTCCGTAAATCTTTGAGATATGAAATTACTTATCACTTCTTTCGTGTATGTCTATTTATAATAAACATCTTTTACTTGAAATACATTTTTATAAAATAAACCATTTTCAAGTTATACACAAACTTATATATATTATTTTAAACTATTCGAACACTTAAAGTAAAGTATTTTGACCGTCAAATAAATCTAACCCAAGATGTTAATGGATGTCGACATTTAATGACCACCTAGCCCTAAAAAGTGTATTTTGCAATGTCGTCTCTCAGTGTGTCTGTTTAACCCTAAAAATAGGAGCAGTTTACTAAATTGTGAAAAGATATAAAAATTCTATTTTCTCTAAATAGGCTATAACGATTTTGATTAAAATTCGTATCCAGGCATTGAGTAAGATTATAAACAAAATTGATATTTTCATTTTTCGATGAAAATTACTTTTAGGGTACTTTACAGAAGCGTAAATTTCCAAATCTTCTTAACTATTTGAGATACTAAATAATTCTTCATTGTAAAATTTTAGTACTATTAAAAATAAAAAAAACATTTATCCTAAAAATATTTTTATAGAAACAATAATTTCTAAAATATTGAGAAATATATTAATACAATTTTGTGAGCTTTAGTTGTGAAGAGATACTACTTGTTTACAAGAAATTATTATCTAATGCCATAAAGTAAGCACATAACTAAGGCTTTCAAGAAGTTGATGTTGTTTTTCCTTTAATCTCTTAGGATAAATGTTTGTGCAGCACAGTGGTGGATCCAGAATTTTCTTGAGGGGGAGTTGGGCGTGGGTGTTCCTATCAGGACCAGGTCGGCAGGGGGGCGGGGGTTAAGGGGAGGGAGCTCAAGAAATTTTGACAAAATAATTCTTCAAAATTTTAAAGTAAATCTTAAAATTATTTTCCCGTGTCTACGCTAAACCTTAGGATAATCCTCAAATGAAGGGTGTAACTAAAAATTTGCGATTAGTATTTACATTTATTAAACTCAAATCTACAAATAGTGGTTATTAAGAGAGAAATAAGTTTAAACTTTATAACAATTACTATATAAATACATTTTATAACAATTACTATTTAAATAGCCATTCAATCAACTAGATAAAATATGTGTAACTATACAGATCTCGAAAAATCAAGTTTTAACTCTACTCTATAGTATAGCTAGAAAAATTTCTACTACTAACTCGAAATTTTACCATTAAACCATAATAACACGTTATGTGTGTGGTATTATTCAAAGACTTTGTTTGAAACACGTTATTAAAAAATAAATTATTGTAATGAACTTTATTTATCATTAATCATTGAAATGGTAATAATATAAATGAAAAATAAATTTAAATATAAACAAAGTTTGTAAAACAAGGTGAGAGGCAAGCAAATTAAATTGAGGTAATTTCATTAATGCCTAATATCACCATCTTAATACTTAATATGGTTGTGTTAAGTATTTGTAATAATTACCGTCCATAATTCATTTAATAATATTACAAATAACAATTTAAAAATTTAAATCAGTTTAGTGAGATAGTATTACGTTAAAATAAAACTAGTAGTGACGTTAACATTGATTTAGTTGGTTTAATTTCTTGAAGGGTGGCGCCCCCACCCCCCCTCTTGAATCCGCCACTGGTACAGAAATGACCTACCTCTCTCATATTAGACTCAGTAGTCAGTATTTACTTATTTTATTGTTCAATATTTATAAAAGAGAAATTTAATAGCAATCTGATAACCATAAGATGTGCATCTCCTAGTAAAATGCCAAGAATTTAAACTAGAAGTCAACATTTTAATACGAAGTGTTGACCCTTAGGGACCCAGTACCGATAATTTTTATTGGTCCGAATATACAAATGAAGACGTAAATTCTTTAAAAATGAACTTTTAAGATCTACAATCATGAGTCCCAATTTTTACGTATATATATCGCAATTTTTTCTTTGGTTCGCTAGCGTATATTATACTACGAATTTTGAATTAATATCTCAATTTTTAAACAATAAAGCGAGAAATTCCGTGAGCAGTTCCGTACCATTTATTTTAATACATTTTATTCTACTTTCTGATGAGAGAAAATATAATTTTTTATCCATTTTACGATGAATAAAATTTTATGTTTTATTTTTAATCGAAGCTAACTCCCTTCCTTCATCTGTGTTATATATATTTGTGTGTGTGTGTGTGTATACTACTGAACCTTTATTTTCTTATGTCTGCTTATAAAAATATATGTATGACCCAAATAAATATTAATGTAGATTAAATTTTCAACTGCATGCCCTCTTCAAACTTCGCATAACATGTTTGCCTAATGTTGTAGGTGTAGTCAAAGTGTAGTACATTTGTGCATTGCTGGTTACAGAATTACATACCACCAGGCGTTACGGTCGCACCGAGTGTAAAGTTGCTCTGATATTGAAAGTGCCTTCCGTGTTAGTCGAGTCGAACAGAGTGGCTTTTAAATGTGGTATTGGTTTGAATGGTTGAACACTAAGCATCTAAAACCAAAGTTTGTTTTATGGTTTTAAGTAGGATATTTTAAAACTACTTATAAAGACATATTAAGTGATAAAAATAATCACATTTTTACCAAAAAGATTTTCAAATAAATTCTAAGCACTTCACTACTATAGTTGGGCTTTTCGAACATATTTTTAGGGTTATATATAGGTAATAAATTAAAAATAAAATAACATTTATCAAGGTTGCTAGCACTTATTTCATTATAACTAAATAATTCATCATTGTTTTTTAGTAAAACTTTCAATATTATTAATCATATTTAAAAAATGAAAATTGACATATAAAATATCTCTTAGATTTTATTCAAGGGAATTTATATATTTATAGTATTTTTTACTAATGAACACGTCTTACTTTATTGGGTTATGTAGGAGAAAGGTAATATATAAAGAAATATGAATAAATAGTGGGGAGTCATTTAGGAACTAATCCAACAAAATTACATCTGACCAAGATTAAGTTCCAAGTTCCCACCATTGGTCATCAAGTATTTTGCAAGAGTTATTCCTCAGACCGTGTAACCACCGTACCGAGTTGTTAACAAATTTGCCTACTTGATACGTTAGAAGCTAATTTGTGAATCGGTTTGTATTTTAGATTGACTCACCTAAGCTATCTCAGCACTATCACAACCGAAACGCCCATATACAAAATTGAAAACATAATTATAAAATGAGTATTTCACCCTCTGATACATAATTATTATTTATCTTCTAATAAGATTCAACCTCTTCCGCCGAATATTATAGCTGATTATAATCGTTACTACAGTCTTAATAGTAGTTCTGTGAACAGTAGACCTCCCTCCCTCCATGTTATTATCGTTACTACAGTCTTACTAGTAGCTCTGTGAACAGTAGACCCCACTCGCTCCATGTTCTTATCGTTACTACAGTCCTACCAGTAGTTCTGTGAACAGTAGACCTCTCTATCTCCATGTTCTTATCGTTACTACAGTCTTACTAGTAGTTCTGTGAACAGTAGACTTCTCTATCTCCATGTTATTATTGTTACCACAGTCTTACTAGTAGTTCTGTGAACAGTAGACCTCGCTCCCTCCATGTTCTTATCGTTACTACAGTCTTACTAGTAGTTCTGTGAACAGTAGACCTCCCTCCATGTTATTATCGTTACTACAGTCTTACTAGTAGTTCTGTGAACAGTAGACCTCCCTCCATGTTATTATCGTTACTACAGTCTTACTAGTAGTTCTGTGAACAGTAGACCTCCCTCCATGTTATTATCGTTACTACAGTCTTACTAGTAGTTCTGTGAACAGTAGACCTCCCTCCATGTTATTATCGTTACTACAGTCTTACTAGTAGTTCTGTGAACAGTAGACCTCCCTCCATGTTATTATCGTTACTACAGTCTTACTAGTAGTTCTGTGAACAGTAGACCTCCCTCCATGTTATTATCGTTACTACAGTCTTACTAGTAGTTCTGTGAACAGTAGACCTCCCTCCATGTTATTATCGTTACTACAGTCTTACTAGTAGTTCTGTGAACAGTAGACCTCCCTCCATGTTATTATCGTTACTACAGTCTTACTAGTAGTTCTGTGAACAGTAGACCTCCCTCCATGTTATTATCGTTACTACAGTCTTACTAGTAGTTCTGTGAACAGTAGACCTCCCTCCATGTTATTATCGTTACTACAGTCTTACTAGTAGTTCTGTGAACAGTAGACCTCCCTCCATGTTATTATCGTTACTACAGTCTTACTAGTAGTTCTGTGAACAGTAGACCTCACTCCCTCCATGTTCTTATAGTTACTACAGTCTTACTTGTAGTTCTGTGAACAGTAGACCTCGCCCCCTCCATGTTCTTATCGTTACTACAGTCTTACTGGTAGTTCTGTGAACAGTAGACCCCGCTCCCTCCATGTTTTTATAGTTACTACAATCTTACTAGTAGTTTTGTGAACAGTAGACCTCCCTCCATGTTATTATCGTTACTACAGTCTTACTAGTAGTTATGTGAACAGTAGACCTCACTCCCTCCATGTTCTTATAGTTACTACAGTCTTACTAGTAGTTCTGTGAACAGTAGACCTCACTCCCTCCATGTTCTTATAGTTACTACAGTCTTACTAGTAGTTCTGTGAACAGTAGACCTCGCTCCCTCCATGTTCTTATCGTTACTACAGTCTTACTAGTATCTCTGTGAACAGTAGACCTCTCTCCTTTCATATTCTTATTGTTACTATAATCTTATTAGTAGTTTTAAATTCAAATCACGTAAAGTTAGATAATAAATGAAACAAATTTTAGACGACCACCAGATTGGGACACTATTTACCTCGACCTGGATTCAAAGAGTGTATCTTCCAAATTGCTATACGCACTATACAGCTACCAGGGAACATACAACTGGACATACAGATTAAGTAACGACTTTTCAAGTTAAAACAGAAACTTTAAAAGCTCAGTTAAATGTATCAACGTCAATTTGTTGAAACCACTCATCTACCAATACTTTATCTATGAAAGTAACAAACCAACAAAGATGTCAAAAGAATAATGATAAGAGAGATTCCAAATAACATTTTTCAATCGTATTAATTAGAGATCAGTTAGATGAAATCCCGTCTAACCATCATGTATATTTCCTAGATTGCACCAAATGTCACCCCGAACCCTTTCCTGGCCCCCCACCCCCCAAACCCACCCCTCTTACACGCTACAGCCTCGTGCAGTTGACATTCAGCTAGACATCAATCAAATACCGGGTCTTGTCACGAGCTACCTTTTCCCCTCTTTTTTTTTCGTCCCTTGTTACTCTTGTGTTCCGAGGACGGAGTCAAACCGCGCGGTGTTTGCCCCGTTAATTATCTAATTAATTATTCCCTGGCCGCTCGTTTGTGTCTGACTGCTTCGTCACTGGGTCTCTAGCAGCCGGTAATAAACTTGTGTCGGTGCTCTGACTCGACGCGCGTGGGCCGTGTGAAGGGTGAAGGGTGTAGGGGGGGGAGGGTTCAATTTCAATGGAAAGAAAAAGTCATGTATTTATAGGCGGGGAAATTTATCAAAATTTGGGGGATGAATTTTAAGATTCTAATTTTTTGGAAGGATACAAGTTATTATTATTATTATTATTATTATTATTATTATTATTATTAGCACCGCGTCTTACTACCCGTTCGGCTATACGCACTTACGCTAATGTGTAGAGGTAGGGTGATTGCGAGATGAAATGGAGGACCTACAGTTTAACGTGGAATCCGAACCACGGTGGAGGATACAAGTTAAGATTTTGTTTGTTTTTGTGCATCTTTTCTTATCTTCCATTTGGGATACATGATTTTATCAATGGGAAAAATTGAGGTTTCATCTTTCTTTGTGATTACTTGACGACCTAGGAAATGTGTGCCTTGTTTGTTTTTGGATTAATCGGGTTTTGAATCAAGTGCTTGTATAATTAGCTAGTTTAGGAATTCCAAGATAAATACTCCTCATAAATATATTAAGAATAAAGACTGGTTAATATCGACAAAAGTCCCATATCTTAAGATTGGGATGTAGGAGGTGCGAGAAAAGCGCAGTATTTTTGATATTACTTTTTTTCTTCCAAAATGGATCCAATATTGCTCCAGTAGAAATATAGCTTAATTTTCTCCACACGGCGATATCAACAGTTGTTGAATATTTGTCAAGGGTGTCCTGGAATTTAATGATAGCTTTTCTTATTCATTAATAAAGTTTCTCACCTAATTACTCCATGCTCTTGACATATATTCAACAAATTTTGATATCAACATGTGAAGAAAATTAAATAATATATTTGTAATGGAGCAATATTTTCTTATTTAGGACAAAAAATATTACTATAAAAACTGTAAAATCACTGACACTTCCTCGCGTTCCCTTCATTACAATGTCCTTTATGTATGACTAAATATTGTTTTCGTTACTTCAATGGTGGGCATGCAAACTAAAGCGTAATTTTCATTAGGTAAGCCTTTCTGATGATGGGAAGGCTGGGTTCATATCCAAGTCGTGTTTAACGAGGCAGTTTTTCCTTAATTGATCTACTACACTCCCTCCTCACAAATAGAAATACATATAGTATAGAGTAGTAAGATTTGGAGCTTATAAAAACATTTTTTCACGCATCAAAATATAACTTTTTTAGTTATAGGGTTCCAATACAGGTATAATTTAGTTTTTGTGTTGAAAAAAAATGTAATTTGGTTAAAAACCTATACCTTAAATCCTGCAATAATATTTTATTCAAAAAAGTATATCATAATATCTGTTTACCGAGCAAGAGATCTTAAGTAGATAATAATAATTAATGTTTAATTATCATAGCCATAATGTGATAAACAACAAACATTATATATTTAACAAATATAAGAATAATTTTTTTTAACTCCGGTTCACTTTTCTGAGAGATTTAAAACAATTTAATTGGGAAATTGTCTCCCTCAACATTATGAAATATCTTAATATTTTATGTTCACTAAAACTCAAAGAAGTGGATATTACAAATCTTCTTTCAATGATAAATAACAGTGAATAAGTTATGGACAAAGTGAATTAAAATTTATATGAAAAATGACCTAGTATTATGCATAGCGACCAAATAAACTAGGCAAGGTTATATATATATTTGTTAATCTATCGTTTTGACCGGGCAGTGTGCAGAATGATGGACACTCTTCGGGCAATATGATTTTTTTAATATAAACAAAAAACAATAAAACCTATTATGTATTTAGGTTAGGTTAGGTTAGTTAAGTTTGTTGGGATAGGCTAGTTATGTTAGTCAGGTTAGCTTAGATAGTTTATATATGTTAGGTTAAGTTAGGTTAGGAAAGTTAGGCACTGATTGGCTGGCACGTGATCGGATGTTTACTGTTCCCACCCTGCCAGTGACGTAATACACCACTGTTTTTCATATAGTCCGAAGAGTGTGGAGCATTATGCATACTACTCGGTCAAAATGATAAATTAACAAATATTTATCTATTTACCTGACTGCTTTGGTCACTATGCATAATGCCAGGTAGTTTTTCATAGTGACCTGGTTAATCATTTCGTCCATAACATATACATGTTTTTCAGAGATAACTTAGTTAATTATTTCTTATATAGCTTTAACGATTTTGTTCGATTCAAAAATGGGTGTCTGGGCGGTGTTTATATTTTAATTATTATCATTATAAAATTAGTAAACATTTATTTTAATTCTTTCGACAAAAAATACATTTTATATTTTATTTCAAAATATGAATTTAAAAATAAATGTTAAACTAATTTTGATTAAAAATATAACTGAAGAGTGATTCATATAAATACCAGAATATTATGTTTATATGAAGAAAATAGTATTAACTCGATTGCAATTTTTTTTTATGTTTTGGTTTCTAATTAAAAGAAGACTATTATAAATTTTACGCGAATGTGTCTTACCATTTATTTAGTAAAATAGTTAATTAATTTGGAAGTTCATAATTTGTTTAGATTGTCTGCATGAAGATTAATGTAAAAAATATTATTATTAACAGTAATATCTGTTTATTTCACTTAAGCCTCTTTAGTTATTAGTTTTTACTTTATTAAACCTTTAAATATTTATTATTAAAATAAAAGGCGCTAGATATGATGTATGTAACTATGGCCTAAAAATAGTTATAAACTTGTCAAGATTTTATATAAGGAAGTTTAGGCATCTGACTTGTACATGATTAGGTTAAAATATTTCCCATATCTTATGGGAAAATAGTTTTACGTTGAAAAGCTCAAAAAAATTACTCTCATTGTTTGCATGTACAATTAACTAATTTAATACGTGAAATTTGAAATAATATAATTTATATTATATTTTCGATAGTTTCAGAATGATGGATTTGAAATTACCTCGGATTATCAACAAGTCGGTTTAAATGAAACAACAAGGGCAAAATTGGCTAATAAAGGAAGTTGTGAGTAAAATAACACTTAAAAAAGTCACTTCACAAACGAAATAGACAAACATAATTGTCTAAAAACTAGTGACTACATACGATATAAAAATGGTAAAAAAGGAACAAACTATCTAAATAAAACATTTACTAGGTGACTCTCAATAAACATTAATTGTCTTCTCACCTCCCATAGTACGTAGCCTCAGATAATAGGCTGTTGGATAATCGGGACTATAGAATTATTAAAAGTCCACTATGGGATGTTCAACATAGCAACCAAAATATTATTTTACTTTCCACAAATAAAATAAAAAATATAATCAATATTTATAGTTTATAGCTTCGTGACAAATTTCAATCGACTTTTGAATGTTGAGCTATCGTGTAAAGTTTGAAGTTAAAATATGATATTATTTTTTTGTTTCTTTCTTTATTCCAAATACTTTTCTGCAATGTACAAACATTGACCCAATGTGTTGTATTTGATTTAATATATCTCAAGAAGGAAATTTTGGGAGGAGGTGTAAGGGAGAGGGGGGAGGATATAACACGAAGACTTGAGATCTTGTAACACATTGAAACCGGAATAGAATAAAATGAGTAACATCGGTAACCTTTTATTGTATACAGAGCCATTCTTTTTTTATTATTTCATTTCACATTACCAAAAAAAACACATCGCTTTTAAATTACATTTTTATATCATCCCACATTTTTAAGGTTTTCCTTTACGTATGGCTCTTTTTTTTTTCGTTCACACCAATATCATTTATTTTTACAGACTCAATTTTTCAACCAAATTGTTTCTTTTTGTTTGTAAAAAAAATGGGAGAGGGTAGGTGAGGAAATAAAAGATTCGAGAAGAGATTTTTCTCTGAGGAAACACGTGGATCTAGAACCTCCTAGGTTTTCTTTGATTTTTTTTAAAGGGTATATTCGTTTCTATCATTCTCTATCGCTTGCTCTCATTTTTCTCTCCGTCTTTACCTATCTTCGTCTGGTCTTACTTCCTTGAAACGACGCCCAATCCTCTTTGTATGCCGACAGACGTGACGATCATACCGGTAGAAGTGGTACACTCAAACGCAGTCACCGGATATACTTTTTACTTTAATCGTGGAAGTAATTCAAAGAACTATGATTTCCTTGCTTTCTCTTAGCTTTCTGCCTCTTTACTTTCTCATATTACAATTTTTCCCCCTTATCTTCTTAATTATCCTTGTTTAATCTTTATTTATTTTCTGAATAAACTTCTTCCCCCAATTTTTTAGCTTACGAGTATATCAAAACTTTCACTTTCATGTTATTTTTTATTTTTTTATTATTACAATCCACTTTTCATAGTAAAAGCCTTTTTATAAAAGACAAACCTTTTTTTGCGTTCAACAGAGATAACATTTTACTATATTACTACTAGCATTATTTTAATGGTATTTATAATATTTATAAAAATTGACAGCCTCAAATCATATGACTGACTTATGAATACGTGTAAATATATCTAGTAGTTCTTCTTACGAAAGTGTAACTGTTTGTATTTCATTTTTATGTCACTTTCCTGTTTTATTGCTATGATTTGTTTTAACTAAGTAATAAAAAAAAATTAAATTTACTATACTTCCCCCACCACCTTTAATTTCAAGCACATGTTTTAATTCCACTAATTTTATAATTATTTTTTTACTGTTTTTAGATACTTTATCCTCTTTATTTAATTTCATATATTTAAATATAGAGTTGAAATTTATTAATCTACATGAATATCCTTGCTTTGATTTTTTAATATCCCTTGATTTAATAATATTATGATGTATTTATATGCATTTAAAACACTTGGGTGTCTAGGTGGTTATAGCAAAACTTATAGTGAGCTCCGAGAAACACGTATATCCACATCTACAAACTACAAGAACTTCTAGATTAGTGGAGGCTAGATCCCCAACTGTATTCGAACCTGATCCTCTCAGCGTTGCACCAACAACGTTTGGGAGGCCTTAATGAACTCGCCTAAAGAACGGTCTGATTTGATTACCTCCATCCACGTCTTATCTTATTTTTGTATCTCTATTCGCAATTATTTTTTTCCTTACTCGTACTTAAATTTATTTTGCTCTTCCATTCCATTTTGTTGTATTTTTCTCAGGTTTATATATATATATGTGTGTGTGTGTGTGTGTGGTTATACCTTTTTCTTTTCCTCCTAAAGCATAAACCAGCGTTTCAACCCCTGCCCCCACCCTTTAAAGCCACCCATTCCTTCATACATGAGCGTCCAGGTCTATAAACCTCCCCCCCCTCCAAAGGTACTGGCGAGATTACTACAGCCCCCTCAGTGAGCAACGAACCGCAACCCCCGCCTCGGGACGTGCGTACAAGCATTTGTGAGTGTGTGTGTGACGGGTAAAACTCTACTCTGGGCAATGAATGTGAGAGAGACATTGTAGGTTGGTGAAGGGTGGGGTGTAAGGAGGGGGTTGGAAAGTAGATGTTTGCCGTTGGCTTGCTCTACCCCTTAGAGAAGTAGCCCCCCTTGTCTTATATGTTTTGTATGTCCTCAGTCTCGGATGTGTCAGGAATCTTGAACTACGGTTTACAAAGAGGTGGATGAAGGTGGAATGGAGAGGAACGAGTGGATGTATCATGACGTAGCTTCGTCTGAGAAACCTTTTCTCCCATTCTAGATGTCCCCCACCCTCCTCCCCTCCTTTTAGCCGTGTGTCAAGCCATTCGGTTGCAATGTACGTAAGTATATCCGACCAGTTTTTCTAAACTTTCTTCCATCACCCCCGAGAACTTTCTCAAAAGCTTAACGTTTAAAACTGTAGAGTAATCTTTTTGGTTGAAAAAAAAAAACAATACATTTTGTAAATATACCTTTTGCTGCCTATATTTTATGTAAAACAATTAGCCCTTCAATCTATTTCCAGGGTGGGGAAAAATTGTTGACACATTTAGTATCACTATATATATTGACAATTTTAACTAATAAAATTTTAAAATTAAACCTAAATCAACAACTAAAGCCTGACATTTTTTTATATACCCTTGAATTATTATTCTTTTTTAGTAACATCTTTAAGATGGTCACCATTATATGGCATACACTTGTAAGCTTTTGTCTAAACTTGTCATGACTTTGCGCAATGTCTCTTGTTGAATTGCTTCAACTTCTACCACAATTCTTTAAAATTTATTAATTATTCTTTAGCAATTCGAGTAAATATATCTCTTTAACGTTTCCAACCAGAGCTGTTTAAGTTTGGGGAACGTGGTGGTCTAGGCGATGTCCTCAAATCATGAGGCATGGCGCAAAGAAAACATTGTGCAAAGCACTTCCTTTGACGTTCAAACTTTCTTACCCTTGAATTGCAACGTAAGGAAATGGATACCAGCACATGTGGTTCCAGCAAGATGGGGCAACGTCTCACAAAGCAAGAACATTAACCTACACCCAGGAGTGACCATCCTCCTGCTGGCTGCTCGTCTCAATATCAACTCAGATGTCCGGCAAAGACTTTTCCTTGTGGGGCAAGTAAGAGGCGTGTTTACGTGACTCACACAAAAACAGATCAGGAACTTAAAAGGAATTCAAAAATATAGATAGTGCAAGAACATGTCAATCTTGAAACTCAGTGAACATATTTTGATAGAACTTTCTTCACAAACTTATAAATGGACAAATAGAATGTGATGACCTACTGGAATATTAAACTCTTACCACCAAATAAACAGACAAGATACACTAATAGATTTTTCTAATACGGAAAATCTACTAATTATTACATGTACAACTCGTCTTTGCCTCGCGTATATCGTGCATACAATTTAATAAGCAACACCACAACTTGTAAATGTGGGGAATGCCAGGCCTCCGCCGTGGTTCGGTTCCCACGTTAAACTGTAGGTCCTCCATTTCATCTCACAATCATCCTATCATTGTACATTAGCGTAAGTGCATATAGCCCGAACGGGTAGTAAGACGTGGTGCTAATAATAATAATAATAATAATAATAATAATAATAGTAATACATAATATTAATCATAAGCAACAGTGACAATCATATAGACATATTTGACAGCACACAGGCTGTCTTCAAAAAAAATTACTATATTACTTTCAAAAACCACACTAAATTGCCTTTTTATGTTTTATTTTATATTCTTTAGTTAATATGCAAATGTAGTTATTTATTAATCCAGCGAACTACTGTAATTGTTAGTTGGCTTCCTAGCCAATATCTGCGTTAGTTCCTGTAAATGAAATAAATAAATATTTTAGAACCGCATACAACAAATACAACAGTGTATTACATATAATGATGATCATCTTAATGATACTGTTTTTATTAAAATAAATAGGTCAAGGTTATGTAGTAAATATTCAATATTTTGTTATTTGAAATCTAATTCGAAGCATTTAGTAGTTAAAATAATATAAATATAGTATTATTAAATGTGTCAACACTTTATGCCTCATCTTATACTTTTATATATACTTATAGATGCAGACATTGTACAGGGTAGACACACTATATTTCGTAATATAGTTTAAATTGTGATAAATTACATTCTAGCCTACATTTATTGCTGGCATATGATAGGCATGTTTCACATCGTCGAAAAACTTTATCCATCACAATTTTTTTTTAAGTATGTGATTTATATTGAATTTCAAATCTTTATTATCTTTAAGTAGAGTAGGCTTAGCCTATGTCAATGTATTCATTACTAGAACCAAGGCAGTGGAATATATTTTGAAAAAAATAACATTGATAAATGTACTTTTTTTTAATCACCTCGAACTGAACAAGAGATCAGTCTTTTAAAAGTAGGTTTCCTTGCTACGTGTTTATCATGGGAATACTCTCACTAAGATATATTATAGATAGATAGATAGATAGATAGATATATAGATAGAGAGAGAGAAAGAGGACTTCACTAAACATATTTGATGATTCATTTAGACTCATTAGCTAAATTGGACTGATTAAATGAGTGTACAGTTTGAAACTCTTTACTCCGGTGCCCTTGGGACTTGACAAGTACTGGGCCACAAAATTCAACTCCTAAAAACCTTTTATAAACCCCTTATGCACCCTGCTATATATTTTTGCACAACTTATTACTACCCATTTGGGTTATACGCCTATGTACTAATTATGCTGATGGTTTTAGGGATTAAAAAGTTTATATTTATAGGATGTGCACCCCCATTTGCGTGGAGTGAGTGTGGAAGAAAAGATTAGAAAAACCACCCTCAGTAAAACCGACCAAGACTCAAACCTCTCTCTCTTCCCGTCATAGTCTGGTATGCTGCGAGAGTAGTACATTAGACTACGCAGCCACTGAAGTGGGTTTCATATTTATTGCTATATCCTGTAAGGCGGAGTAACAATTAAAACAAGAAACAATACACCACCTTACACAACTCTTGGTTTCTTGGACTAAAATACGGTCATAATACAAGCCAATACAAGAATATTCAATCAAATCACTCGTATAATGATTTGAACAGCTTTGGCGCCCTTGTATTGCTAAAAGCGCCGTCCTGGTGGCCGCCCCTAGAACTTATGGAGGCAGATTCAAAACGTGCCGGACCACATAATGCCGGAAAAAATTGTTTCATCCTCTATTGTATATTTTTGAGCGTGATTTATCTGGTTGCTTCGAAACTTAATCTTAGCGCGGAATTACTGAAGCAATAGTACAAATAGTAATCTCCGAGAATAATATCTCAATTTATATGAAGCCCACAATTCGAACAATTAAGCTAACTCTATTGTTTATTTTGAATTAAGTTCATAAGTTAAAGTGTACTACAGATTTCAAATATATAAAGGCATGTAAAAAACCTACTATACTTATTTTGGCTTGGTTACGTTTCACAATTAGATCTCTTTTCAAATAATGGTAAAGTAAAATTAAAAGGTCACACTATGGTTAACTAAGTTATTTGTTTTACCAAACATTGTACTACCAACCAATTAACGAGCTTGTTCATAAGGAAGGGGAGGAAATGTGTTCGTCTGGTTTCACAATAGAAGAGACAATTTAGTTTTGTAATTTAGCAGTAAGCGCGTGTGTATATTTACATACATACAATGCGCATGAATACTATATTAGCATGTTGGAAACATCTGCGGCGCATTCTGCATCTCCATGGGAGGAACATTGGAAAATATTAAGGGGGGCGGGGCACATTTTTTGTGTAGGTTAGGGTATATCTTTAACATTTTCAACTTTTATAAGACCCTCTTCTGTTGCCACATGGTCTAAGGCACTACTCTAGTAAATGACTAGACTGCCAATCATGGGAAGATTATGGTTTGATCCTGATTGGGTTTATTGAAGGTGGTTCTTCCTAAATGGTTTTCAACTCTCTTTATCCAATAAAATGCCAGTAAATTCCCTCTAAATTCAACCTCTCTCACCCCTAGACCATTAGCGTAATTAGTAACTAGGCATACAACTCAAACCGGTAGTAAAACGCGTTGCTATATAAAACTAAACTATTTTTGGGTGAGAGTGTCAGGAATACGAGTTAAGGGCAGTGGTTTTGCTGTTTTTGTATCAAAACTCTTTTTAGTCAAAGTAAATCAAATATTTCCCCAGTAGAAATATAAATCTTAATTTTCTTTGGATGGCAATATCAACAGTAATTGTTGAATATCTGTCAATGGTGTCCTGAAATTTAATGACAAATTTTTCTCTTAATTTAAAAAGTTTCTCATATAATGCAGTTATGGTCGGTCATTACAGTTATTTAAGAATTGTTGATTTCACCATGTGAAGAAAATTAAACTCTTGTTTCTTAAACTAGAACAACATTTGATTTATCTTGGCAAAAAAAATGTTTGCAATAAAAACTTCAAAAACACTGCCCTTAGCCTGCTTTCCCTAAACTCATTCCTTAATTCAAACTAATAAAAAAAAGTATGTGAAATATCAACGGAGATTCTTACACTATAAATAACGCCTTAGGCCTATTTTGTTTTACGAGAAAAATATGTTAATAATGAATAGTGATAAATTTTTTTAATCTAAAATTTTTCAAGAATAGCTCTATTTATGTTTTTAAAATTGGGTACTATCCTAGACACCTTGTGTTTGAAAACCTTAAAATTTCTGTTCGCTATGTAATTTTGGAAACAGTGTTTCGCAAGCATAGAGAACAGCTAGTGAAATTATTGTAATAATAAAGATTTTAAAATTTTGTTTTCTTAAATGTGACTGTCCTCAGTATTTTAAATGTTCAATGTGGTCCTCACCTTGATGGTCACATGATCTAAGGCGCTGCTCTAGCAGAAGACTAAAATCCCAATGACGTTGAGAGAGGTTGGAATCTCGGTCGGTTGTACACTCAGGGCTGATGCTCCAAAATGGTTTTTTACTATCCATTCATGCAAACACCTGTACACTTCCTCCAAATATAGCCTTACTCATTCCTCAAACCATAAACTTAATTAGCACATAAGCGTATAAACCGTACAGGTAGTAAGACGCGTTACTAAAAAAAAATTGTTGTCCTTTTTTTTTAAAACTAGTATGACATGTCTGCCTTATTATATTCGACCAGTAGGGTTGGTTGATATTTTAATTAATTGTATTGTGTTTAAATATATCTCCTATTATTTATATATAAATATATATACTATATTATATATTATATAGCTATGAGCCATCCTCGGTGGCGTAGTTGGCTAACGCGCTTGTCGTGTTGAGCTCGACTGCTGAGGACGGGGAGATCAAGTTTCGAATCTCGGTCGGGTGAACTGGGAGTGGTTTTTCCTAAATGATTTTCCACTCTCCCTCCACGCCAATGCGGGTTCATTTCCTATAATTCATCCTTCCCAATTCCTAATCCATTAGAGTAATTAGTACTTAAAGCGTATAACCCGAACGGGTAGTAAGACGCGGGGCTAAATATGATTATTATTTGATCTTTCCCTCGTACTGCTACTACATCCGTTTAATAACCACGGAATGTAAGATATGATTTCTTTTCTTTTTTTTCTGTCGCGCAATTTGGTGCGCGGTTGGCAACACTCCTTGAATACTAATAAAGGCCACATCTACACGACCGAATTCTTATCCGACGAGAGAGAAATACAGTACATGCTTCTTGGGGAAGAAGGGGCTTGGTTTTTGGTTGGAGAATCGGGGTGAAGATGTTGTTTGAGCAAGGGTGTGGGATTGAGGAGAGGGTGGTAAAGGGGATGAAGTGGTTTTGCAAGAATTTTGTTGGTTTGTAGAGAAACACAATACAAGGGGCAGGTGGAGGCAGACGTTCTATAAAGTCGTAAGGAAATGGTGTATTTTTTTCCATCCCTTCTATGTAGAGTGACGAAATGACTTTTTGTTATTTAGTAAACGCATGCACTTTTTTTTTTAACTTTTCTGTAAAACATAACATTTACCGTTTTTTTAACACCTTGCCCAACTAGCTGTTTGATTTATACGTATACATACTAATTACGCTAATGTGTTAAGGATGAGGAAGGTTGAATTAAGAGAAAGTGTACCGGTATTTACGAAGAGGTAGAGTGGGTAATGTTTTTTTTATTAAAAAGACACCCTCAGTACACACGACCGGGATTATAATCCTGAACTCCCAGTCGTTGGCAGTTTAGTCCAGGGGTCTCCAATTATGTTTGATGGAGGCCGGTCTTAAAAACAAAAGATACTTCCACGGTCCAGCAAAACTTTAACAGTGACTCAAGGTCAAGCCCTATAGAGTTTTACTAATTCAAAAACGTTATTTTCTTTCCTTTTAATTATTTTATTAATTTATTATTGTTGGCCTTCTATGTCGACTTCCCTCCAACCACAGAAATAGCATCATTTCTTCTGTTCATCGCTAAATCGTCAAGATCCTTGAAACTGAAACTTAGTTCCGGATGTGGATCGTGGTCTGCCCTTTGGCGAACACTAGTCTAGTCTATTGTGATCTAATATGTGACCACCGAGGTGGGTCTCTTCAAATTAGTCAGTATTATTATCACTCTTTTTTAAATTCAATTATGAAAAATAGCAATAATTTTTCAAACTTACTTCCCCAGTATCTTATATAATATAACTTTATAAACCCTTTTCTGGTAATAGAAATTATGAGGAAACGACTGAAGAAATTTTGGCAAACGATTACACATTTTAACAGTTAGGAGTCCAGAATGTCAGGAAAAATTTTATTTTCCCACGAAAACCAGATTTTCACAAAGAATTTTCAGTTTTCCATTATTTGTTTGGTGGCCATGGAAATCGTTATTTGCTCCATGGCTGTAAATCTCTAAATAAGATATATCTCTTTGGTTTAAAAATAGTAACTAAATCTTATTTGTTGGTCCAAACACATCAATATTTTCTCTTTGGATGAATATTTATCTTTGGATGCTGCTCATAACATCTTCTAAATTGAGATGCCTAGATTGGGAAAGCATTTATTTTTATTAGAATGTTGCTATCGTTAATTCGCATTTAAATCAATAATATTGGTCATAGTCCGAAAAACAAAGGATTAAGTTTTTTTACAATTTACTATATTAATTACAATTGAAGTTTATAATACAGTGTTTTAAATTTTTATATTTTTGTTACAAATTAATTATTTATAAGTTAACAATCAAAATATCTTATCTCTTTTAGCGTAGCTATAGGTGGAGATAATACAAATTTATATTAACAATTTTATTTTATTTAATCAAGTTGTTAAGTTCATAAAAATATTGTCTACGTTTTGTTTCGCTCATGATAAAACGGTGTTTAAATTGTAAGAATTTTAATTTTGTCAATTTATATTTAATTTAGTTTTAATTATTTATTCTAAAATGTGTATTTATTTTGACGTGACTATCACGCCATGCGGGCTGATGTACTACATTTAATTAATTCTCATTGTATACATTTTTACACTTATTGTTTTCAGTGGGCATTGCATTGCGTCGAAGGAAACGCCAGATAACTATAACAATAATTATCAGAACAAGAAATATACTTATTTACCCGGTTTTCACCCAAATATTCCGTCCACATTAAAAAAAATATATATAATGCTATTTGCTTAAAATAAATAATATAAAATATATTCTAAAACTGTACAAAATCTCTAATAACATATTCTGCAGGGCTGACTACATTTATAGGCATGCTCAAATCTTCAACGTCATTATGGTACCTACATTTTTTTCCCCACCCTCTCTACAGATGAATATTAACTCACCCTCTTAAAATATATCTTCAAATAATGAGGACACACATACACATGGAATAGGTATAGCCTTTATTTAATTTAGTAATTATTAAATCTACCTCGGTGCTCTCGGGGTAAAGTGCTCGCCTCCCAATGCTCGTGGGTTCATTCCCAGTCAAAACCGGTGGATTTTTCTATAGTGATAAAAATCCGTATAACGATTTCCTTTGAAGGGGATGTATTATTATTAATATTATTATTATTATTATTATTATTATTATTATTAGCACCGCGTCTTACTACCCGTTCGGGTTATACGCACTAACGCTAATGTGTAATGGTAGGGTGATTGTGAGATGAAATGGAGGACCTACAGTTTAACGTGGAATCCGAACCACGGTGGAGGCCTGGCATTCCCCACATTCACAAGTTGTGATTAATACACGTCTTGGTCAGAGGTGAAGGAAGGGTTTGTCAACCAGATAAATCTGTGCCGGGACCGAGGATTGAACCCCGGCCGCCAGCATAGAAGTCTGACACCTTACCCCTAGACCACCAGGTCACCGAAGGGGAAGTAAAGCCGTTAGTTCTGTGTCGATTGTAGTATGTAAAATAATACTGGAAGGAATGTGAAAATACCTCTCCTGTCAAAATTCGTAGGCCCTTTTACTGTCACTCGTAGAACATTCTCGTGCGCTGATATAATAAGTCAGTTCAGAAAGTGCAAGTTAAATACCCCAACTAATAATAGTATTTATGAAAAGTGTGTTTACAATTTTTTTTAATTTTTTTAACATGAATAGTACAAAATGAGAGAAAATGAGACTTGAAAAGTAGGTGAAGAGACGAAAAAAGGGGGAAAAAATATATGGTAAAAAAAAATTCCGAAAGTATATCAGAAATTTGATCTTTTTATATAAGTTTACTTCAAAGGTGGTAAAGGATCCAGTAAGTATGGAAACCAGCAGGAGCGAAGCATATTGAGTCAGGGGGGATATCTTAAGATGTGGAGGGGAGATTCCTACTATGAGAAGGGGGGTTAAAAGTAGGGGAGGGGATGTAGTTGGAGGTGGGGATTCTAGTACCACTCGCCCACATTTGATCTCCTGTCATTTGCATACTTTCATACAAATCACGCAGTGGGGTGGGTACAAATAGGGCCTATACACAGGATGAAAAAAAATAAGAAAGTTTCGAAGGGAGTTTTGTAATTAGCTAAAAGAAAGAACCTCTTTACTTGAATCTTATGTGGATTCAGCGCTTTAATAGAACTTCACTTTCAAGATTTTACAACCACTTCCTTCTTCTTTCTTTTTTTTTTCTAGAAATATTATTATTATTACCATTCGTGGAATGTCGTATAGAAAATGAGTTGGAATATTCGCACCACGTCTTTATTTTGTGGGGTGAGAGGAGAGAAACGAAATGGATTGCAATACTAACACTTAAATGTCTATTCCTTGGAATGTGAAACATTTTCAGAATGATACATTTTCAGGAGAAAATCTTATATTCTATATAATCCAATGAAAATTCTATATATATTTTTAAAAACTGGAAATGTATTTGAAAAAAAATAATTTATTGTTAATTTGTTGTAAAAAAAAAGCTTATATTTGAAGAAAAACCTTAAAAATAATGTAAGTTTATTTTGCTCTAATTTATATTTTAGGATTAGCTTAATAATTCGTTGACTATTATTTATAAAATATACTTTGCAAAGTGTTATATTTTATAATTAATTTCACTTTAGTTTGGAACGTGTAAGATTTGCCCCCCTATATAACCCTATCAGTAATTGTTTGTGTGTAGAGCCTTTTTTTTATCTTCTCACTACAACTTACTAACCGTTTGAGCTATTCGCATGTGAATTAATTACGATAATTTGTTAATAATAAATAGGGTTGAATGTAGATAAAATGCTCCTTCATTTTCGGCGAGGTAGAGTAAAAATAACTATAAAAATACCCAACCCAACCCAACCAAAATACAAACCCCAATATCCCCACCATTGGCAGTCTAGTCTATTGCGAGAGGGATTGTGACACTTTAGTCTTAGACCATCTAAAAAACTAAGCAGTTTTGAAGCAAAAAATTACCTACAATGCTAGACCCTTGTTTTTTTACGAATGAACATATTGTACAGCTATAAATAAAGAATAGATCTAATTTCATGTATTCATACTTCAAGTCATGCGATCTGCAGTGGCTACTTTGTATATATAAAATTTCACTGCCTATAAAAAAAACATTATAGTAAAATGGTATCAATGTTGAGCGTAAAAAATAGTTTTTGTGTTTTCTAAAAGACCCTTTCTACAGCAATTGGACTGTGTATTTATTAATAAATTATTATTGTTATTTTATAGGCACTGAAAGTATCTATCGAAAGTGAGAGCTGAAGATCACATGACTAGAGCTACAGTAGCCCCATGACTTCTTTGGTGTTGACTGACAGCTCACAGCTGACAACTGATGGCTTTGAAAAGTTACCAGACCAAATTATGTATCCCTACGCTGAAACATATGATCTGCAAAAACATGTGTTAACAGCTGTCACTTCTGAAAGTCAAAATTTAGGTATATACCTAAATGTTGACTGTCAGAAGTCAGCTGTGAGCTGTCAGTCAGCACCAAAGAAGCCATGGGGCTACTGTA
>CABFVX010000196.1:0-42431 GCA_902151425.1 Timema shepardi | reverse complement strand
CCCCCCCCCCCCAATGCCACCCCCAGCTGTCTTCTGATTCCGTTTCAGGGGTGGAAAAAGTAAGGGGCCTGTCTGTAGATACGGGTATATTTTCTTTGCATATTTTTTGTTCGGGTTATATAACGTACAGTTTATATCAGTCAACGACAACAAACTTGCTTAAGGTGGGGATGTAGGCAACGTGAGACAAGGGAAGTATTTTCAGTGTTGTTTTATAGCAAAAACTTTTTTTTTGCCATACTAAATAAAATATTTCTTCAGTAGTAAGCTTGTCAAATTTTATTCCTATGGTATTATCACCAGTTGTTGAATATCTGTCGAGGGTGTCCTGAAATTTAATGGCCACTTTTTATCTACATTAAAAAAGTTTTTCGTTTAATGCCGCTACGCTCATCAACAACTGTTGATATCATCATGTGAAGAAAATTAAACTATACATTTATACTGGAGCAAAATTATATTTATTTTGTATAAAATATATTTTCCTATAAAAAGTCTCAGAACACTGACCTTTTCTTGTATTCCCAAAGCTCCCATCTTAGGAACCTCTCTTAAAGCCAATTAACCCGGATTCAAGGTAATTAGTTACGCTCAAATCAGTAGGCGTATGCTATAAACAATATAATTTTGTGACAACGCGAATTTTTAATTTTATTTTACAAATATATTAATTTTTTTTTTTGGCACAGCGTTTATTTACTCGTTCGGGTTATACACTTCTGTACTATTTACGATTATTCACGATAGTGGTTTCAGGGATAAAAAAGTTTATATCCAGATTAAGTGTACGCATTTGCGCAGAAAGTGGAAAATAATTTTGTAAAAATAAGGAGCCACAGTACGCCCAACCAAGATTCGAACCTCTATCACCCCATCATAGACAGCATAAGTCCACTAAGAGAGTAGGTTCTTAGACTATGTGGCCACCAGGTGGGTCTAAAATTACCACTATGCCCATTATAAATATTCAAGAAGGGTTAGAAAATTAAACTCAAATGTTTTAAATGTAGCAATGTTTTATTTATTTTTTCCTAAATGGTTTTCCACTCTACCTCCACGCAAATGCGGGTTCACTTCCTCTAATTCAACCTTCCCAATTCCTATTCCATTAACGTAATTAGTACTTAAAGCGTATAGCCCGAACGGGTAGTAAGACGCGGTGCTAAATATTATTATTATTTTATTTATTTTTGTTCAGTAAATTTATGTTATAAACCGTGCAAAATTATGGACCTTAACTTGGGCTCAAATTCATGTTTCTTATACTGGTTTGGGAGTGTTTAGTTCAAAACTAAGGAAAAAAATACTCTCAACAATTCTAACCCATTTCTGGCACATATGTACCATCCCTGAAGCGTGTGTACACCCCAAGGAAAATAACACCTCCACCCCCCACTCCTCTCCCCTCCACGACTCTAGGCACATTTCAAGCCGACTACCTTCCCCCCTCCTTGTTTCACTCTAGATGCCATCATTGTCTGGAACGATTCCCTAGAAAACGGTTTCACCCTGAGTCTCGATAGTGTGCGTTAACATTTCAAGAGGGGCAACACGTAAAAAGAGGGTGGCGCACCTTCCATCGGTGTTCAACTTCAATAGAAGATCATTGTCTCAAGGTGAGTCTACGAGATCCTCTAAGGACCCATTCCAACCTACTTATCTTTCATGTTACTCCTTGATTCTACTCTTCCTATCGTGTTTCCCTCGATTCTCTTGGAAGTCTATGCATCGCCCATTACACTGGTGTATCGCTTTTTGCCGTTTATGTTACGAGTCTAAGATTACACTGGTCCTATATGTTTGAAAACTAATGGTTGTTTTAAGGTAGGAATGTAGTAAACGCGAGTTAAGGACTGGTTTTTTTAGTTGTTTTTATGGCAAAAAAATATTCTTCTCATCAAAATAAATAAAACATTAATCAAATAGAAATATAGTTAAATTTTCTTCACGTGATGATATCAACAGTTGTTGAATATCTGTCATGAGCATAGCGGCATTAGATGAGAAACTTTTTAAATGAAGAGAAAAAGTTGTCATTAAATTCCAGAACACCTTTGACAGATATTCAACAACTGTTGATATCACCATGTGAAGAAAATTAAATTCATATGTTTCTACTGGGGCAGTATTTGATTTGTTTTTAGTAAAAAAAGTTATTTATAAATAAAAACTAAAAAAATACTGACATTGTCTCGTGTTCCAAACATTCTCAACTTAACAGTATTTTCCATGCTGATTTAATGTTTCTGTATCTTCTCCTTACTACCACGTAATATTTTTTACTAGAGACAGGTTGGATACACTATTTTATGAATCCAAATTTCATCTTCGAAACCCTAATCTTTAATTTTAATCAGAGTCTTGGAAAAATTTATGAACAAAAGGATTGAATAGAGTTATGATAGACTAGAAGAAAATATAAATAGTTACATAACATTCGTACACTGAATTAAATGTTAAATTTATGGTCTGGGATCTGTTTGCTAAGTTTTATCATAGCTATGTTGGTATCCGTTACAGTAGCCGAATGGTCTACGGCGTTACAGTGTTATACTGGCCTGCGGATTACGGAGAGATAGGGGTTAAAGTCTGGTCGGGTCTACTGAGGTTGTTTTTTATAAATTATTTCTCACTCTTCTGCGAAAATGCAGGTAGATTAATTAGCTTTACAATTCTTCCTTCCTCATCCCTCCCCGATTATAGCGATAACAGTTAAATAAACTATTTGTAAAACCTTAAAAGGCAGTAAGAGGGGGTGATAAAAAAAATTGTTGGTATTTAGCCATCTTTACACAGTAATAAAACAAATCCCAAATCAAAAATTTGAAATTTTAATTTTTCTAAGATATTGGATTCAATATTTTAACATATTCTCAAATCTCGAATATGCTTACGGATTCTAAAGCCCCATACCCTATTTTTTTTTAAACTCAGGTATGTTGATGTTATATTATGTATGATTGAAGGTCGTTAATTAAGATTAAATGCAGAAGGAATTTTGAACTAACGTCTCACATGTCGGTAACACTTCGTTTAGTCATTTGTTTCTTGACCTTGGGAGCAACATCCATGAGTTTTAGCAGTGAGTTCAGTCTATATTCTAGGCTATAGTGTTAAAATTGTGATACATGTTGGTAAAAAATTATTTTTAATATAATATAGTTAGAAAAATATTTTGTTATAGCTTTAATACCCAAATTTTGTAAAAAAAATTGTGATACTCCAAATTGAATTCTATGATTAAATGAAAGACTTATTGGAAAGGAAATGATGTCATTTTTTAAATCAACTTAAAATATATGATTTAAAACACTACTTTTCAATAAAATTCTTAAACTAGTTCCAAAATGCAGGTTAATGTTATTATTCAAGTTTACGGATTGCGTTGTGGAATCTAAGATAATTTTTTTAGATTCAATTTTTGTGGGCTAATAGTCTTATCGGACAGCTAGGAAAAGTTACTAAATCTACTTTCACGTATTATTACATCAAGTCATGTGATCTGTAGATGCAACTGATGATAGATATTATCAACAACTGTAAAATCACATTTTTAATAGGGTAATAATTTACATGGTTGTCCACAAATATGAGGTTAATACTTTCTAAAAGGTCCTTTTTGTTAAAATTAGACTGTTCGTAGTAGTGTACTAATGACAAACCTCTTTCAAATACTGTTTCTCTAGCTTGAGCGATCAAAATATAAAAAAAGGAAACCACCCTTTTATCCACCTTCTTGAAGAGAGAGGTAGTTCTTAAGGGGATGAAGGGGGTCTAGGGGAGGGTGCCCGTAGCCTTCATTGTTTTACTGTTCCCCGAGTCACTCCATTATTTACATGCGATCTCTGAGTAACAAGATGACAAATAATTCAAGACAGCTCATTTCTTCTTATAACTACCCCCCCCTTCGTCCTCCCCAACTGCTCAGCCTTTCTACACCCTTACAGTCCCTACACTCCTTTCACTTTCTCAGTACAAACAACTGACTCGGTACTCGTATGCTTTTCACTTCTTCTTTTTTATTGCTCTTTGCTTTGCACGCATCTTCCGTCGTTTGTAACCTCCCCTTTCATTTCGTGTCAATACTGAGCGTGGGTGTCTTGGATTATTAAACATAAAGAGGATATGGCGAAAGTTTATTTACTGTGCTGGTATTGATCTCTTTTTGTAAAAAAAAATAGTAGAACAGACATATTAAATAAATGTTTTAATCTTCAGCTTGAATTACTTTTTACATTTATAAATTAACTTAATAAATTATACAACATAATCGTAAACGTTCTCATATAATTTATTGTAGAGAAGTACATTTTTAATAATAATCTATATTTAATTTACATTTTCAAAAATCAGCAATTATTCATTTTTTCTGAAATGAAAGTGCATTATCATTTATCAAGTCAATTTTACTCAGATACCCATCTAGAGAAAACCTCATTAAAGTTATTATATTTTAAAAAAACGAGTTTCTTTTACAAAAACACTCATTAGTAAACTACCCCTAGTTTTGGGATTAGAATCAAAATAATGATTTTTTCTCGAGGTATTAACACATAACGTCTACAAATCAGGTTTGAAAGTAATTCATTCAACGTTTTCGACCTTAGATCCAGATACAGAGAAAATAATAGAACCAAGTTTTTTTAGTTCTATTGCACATTATATTCTCATTCACGGTTACAATAATTTCACAAAATTCAATAGTAAATATAGGTGACCTGGTGGTCTAGGGGTAAGGTGTTAGACTTCTGTGCTGGCGGCCGGGGTTCAATCCTCGGTCCCGGCACAGATTTATCTGATTACCAAACCCTTCCTTCACCTCTGACAAGACATCTTGTGAATGTGGGGAATGCCAGGCCTCCACCGTGGTTCGGATTCCACGTTAAACTGTAGGTCCTCCATTTCATCTCACAATCACTCTACCATTACACATTAGCGTAAGTGCGGATAACCCGAACGGGTAGTAAGACGCAGTGGTAATAATAATAATAATAATAATAATAATAATAATAATAGTAAATATAGCTACAAATATGACGTCTTTGGTCACAATAAATTCTTTTTTTTTAAAAATCTCTGTGAAACTTTAATTCAACCTTTTCTATACATAATTCACCTCACTTTCTGAGACACCCCAAAATATTACACTTTTAAAACTCAGACTTTATGGTATCTGATATGAATTGAACACCATCCTTTAAGATCAGTGTCTGAAGAATATACCATGCATTCCCCCCTTGCTAACTAAACTAAATTTATTACTAATCCTGACATCTATTTCACCAATCATTTGTCACGAAGACAAATCAATCTTCGGTTTCATTCCTCAACTCATCCCATGCAGTGTTTCTTCCAATTCCGACACTTTTTTTTGTTCCCTTTTGAGACTGTCATTCGTCAGTGGTATTCCTACATTCGAGTACAAAGGGAAAAGCGCTGACTTTCCGACGTCACCTAGGCGTCCCCGTCACACCCTTGAAGAAGTTGTCGTGGTCGGATGCAGTCTCACTTTCATCTCCAAGCACAATCAATCTTGTTCACTCACAGATAGTTCGTGTTGGGTACAATGATCACACACATTTGTACTATGATCCTATTCCTTAAAATAATTTCACTAATTGGTTCATTATGGATGTATTTTAGTGTAATTAAAAATATTACTTTTAGGGTACTATATGATAGAACACTAAGACGAGTATACAGACATCTATATTATTATTATTATTATTATTATTATTATTATTATTATTAGCACCGCGTCTTACTACCCGTTCGGGTTATACGCACTTACGCTAATGTGTAATGTTAGGGTGATCGTGAGATGAAATGGAGGACCTACAGTTTAACGTGGAATCCGAACCATGGTGGAGGCCTGGCATTCCTCACATTCACAAGATGTCTTGTCAGAGGTGAAGGAAGGGTTTGGTAATCAGGTAAATCTGTGCCGGGACCGAGGATTGAATCCCGGCTGTCCGCACAGAAGGCTGACAACTTAACCCTATACCGCCAGGTCACCGTAGACAGACGTTTATAAATCACACATTATTTAAGAAGTTGTTTGATATATATTTTTAGTGTCACTTTCAATAAAATGTAATTGACAGATTATCAGCAGGTTTCTGACCAGTTTAATTTTTTTTTAAACAAAGGTTCAACGATAATTTACGCAAACATTTGTACTTCTGAGATTAAATCAAAATGTTAGAAAGCAATATCTAGTCTTGATCTATCAAATAAAGTCAGGTTTTGATAGGTTCACAACATAAATTATCAAGATAATGTGGAATAGTTTTATAGAATAATGGGTAGGTTTAAATTTTTTTTAGCTTTAAACATTAAATTAGAAGTTTTAATCTGATCAGAACTTTCTTCTATATTTTGGTGAAAACAATATTAATAAATATCAACCATTTTATAAATAATCCAGTATTTTTAAACTTTAGCAAGTATTCTATTATACATTCCTCTTAAAATTTGTATTGCTATAAAAAATACTGTAAAACATTCATTGAGGTCTTACTAAAAAAAATCGTTAGAACTTATATTATAGATGTTTTATACACCAATAAAAATTTAGAATACGTATCCAAAATTCATTATTTTTTTTAACAAAGTTAATTTAAACATTGCTTCTGTAGATAATCTTAGGTTAATTTTCTATACAAACTAATCTCTATAGTTGTTTAATGTCTTTCGTAAGCAGTGTGTCATTTGAACAGAAAATAAAACCAAACGTAAATACTGAAGCAATAATATATTCTATTTGACTAAAAATGTATTTTTTTATATAACAAAATCTTTCAAACTTATTCCTATTCATCATACCATCTTGGTTTGTTTTGTTTTACTAAGTCTTGGTGACCTGGGGGTCTAAGGGTAGGGTGTCAGACTTATGTGCTGGTGGCCGCGGTTCAATCCTCGGTCGCGGCAAAGATTTATCTGATTACCAAACCCTTCCTTCACCTCTGAAAATACGTGTATTAATCACAACCTGTGAATGTGTGGTATGTCAGGCCTCCACCGTGGTTCGGATTCCACGTTAAACTGTAGGTCTTCCATTTCATCTCACAATCACCCTACAATTACACATTATCGTAAGTGCGTATAACCCGAACAGGTAGTAAGACGTGGTGATGATGATAATAATAATAATAATAATAATAATAAGACCCGCTGTCAAGTAAGTCGGTGACTCTTTTACCGTCATATACACACAAGAACAAACTTTGACAACAGATAAAATCATTGTTATTTTAACGAGTATCAGTGGATTGGCGGTCTAAATTTTTCTGGTGAAGAGAAAGTTCTAATTCAAATATTTACATAGTAAACTGAAGGTAATGTTCACTAAATGGTTCTTTACTCTCCCTGCGACAAAACGTGGGTACAATTCCTCTCAGTTTCACCTTCCTCAGACCTATTTTACCAGTGTAACTAAAAGCGTATAACCAAGACACGTGATAAAGCACAACAACATGGCTTGGTGGTCAGTGCCCTGACTAAGAGCTTAGGGGTCCCGGCTTCTATTCCCAGTTGGTACCTCGGGTATTTTCCCTGGAATGGGAGCTACCCCAAAGTTTACAAGGGTTTGGTTAGTTAGGTTTAAGTTAGGTTGTTTTTCCACTAGATACACACCTTTATAATTACTTTCATTCTCATACTCACTATCACCCTCATATTCACTATCACCCTCATACTCACTATCACCCTCATACTCACTATCACCCTCATACTAACTATAACCCTCATACTCACTATCACCCTCATATCCACTATCACCCTCATATCCACTATCACCATCATACTAACTATAACCCTCATACTATCACCCTCATACTCACTATCACCCTCATACTCACTATCACCCTCATACTCACTATCACCATCATACTAACTATAACCCTCATACTCACTATCACCCTTATATCCACTATCACCCTCATACTCACTATCACCCTCATACTATCACCCTCATATTCACTATCACCATCACCTCATCTCATCGGTACATGGAAAGAGCCTTCATGGAAAGGAAGTACGATTAGTATATTTGGGACTCCCCTGAGCAACGGTACAGTAGTACTAGCTGTGCCAAATTTAAAAAAACACTATATATATATATATATATGGTGTTTTTTTTAAATTTGGCACAGTTAAATATCTTTTTAAGAAACACCTTTAAGAAAAAATAATGATACAAAGGTCAGCTATTGTTTTTCATTATGATCTTGTATTTTTTTAATTGTAGAATCGTGTACTACGAAAAAGAAACCAAGATACTTTGATCTGAAACACTTTTTTACCTGAGGTTTACATCATAAATGACATCCTTAACTCGTGCCGTTTCATCAGGGTATTTACGGATAAAATTTCCTCAATCTAGTGGCATTCTGCCAATGGGCACTTGAACAATTAAGAATGAATAGGAACTTTTCCCCTAAAGTATTATTTTCAAATGAATCGATATTTACGAATCGTGGGGAAGTTGACCGACACAACATGCGTTATTGGAGTGCAGAAAGTCCACAGTGGTGGCGCCGAGTTGAAAGACAGTGTCCTTGGTCAGTGAATGTTTTGTGTGGACTTATCGGAGACCAATTGTTTGGCCCCTTTTTTACTGGCGGTACATTGAATAGAGACAAACACAGAAACTTTCTTGATCAAGGATTTACATTGCTGCTAGAAAACTTAAACCTACAAGGAATTCAGGGCTTGTGGTTTCAGCATGATGGTTCCCTGACCACTATACCAGAATTTTACGACACGTATTGGATCTGAACTACAATGGCCGCTGGATCGGTAGAGGTGGTCCAATTAGTTGACCTGCTAGATCACCAGTTCTAACATCACATTTTTTCTTAAGGGTTACCTGAAAGAGAGAGTATACCATGAAGTACCACCAAAAAAACATGATGGAACCCATTAGAATCGCTTGCAGAGATAATGATCGAGAAACTCTATTAAATACCCACAATTCTTTTATAAAGCGAATTGGAAAGTGTATCTAAGTAGAAGGTAATCATTTCTAAGAATTGTTGTAAATTAACATTTTGATCCTTATGAAAGAAGGTTCTTTTGTTTTGTTTATTTTATTTGTGAGACCATTTTGCTCGCATTTGCTTACACTATCAGATTCTAGTGGGCCAGGGTGGTCCAACGTTTTTCATTCCAAGGCCCAAATTAGATTATCAATTTGCATCACCGGCTGAAGATATATTTAGTTATCCCATCAACTTATTAAAGATATAAAATCAACCCTTAAGTTGGTACGGAAGGGGACGTGAGGAAAAGCCATTGATTTTGCATTTTTTATGACAACATATTATTTGGCCAAAATAAATCAAATATTGCTCCAGTATAAACATATAATTTTATTTTCTTCACATGGTGACATAAAAATTTCTTGAATATCTGTCAAAGATATTCTGGAATTTAATGACAACTTTTTTCTTCATTTAAAAAGTTTGCTAGATAATTCCACTATGCTAATGACAGATATTCAAGATCTGTTGATATCAACCTGTGAAGAAAATTAAGTTCTATGTTTGTACTGATGCAATATCTTATTTATTTTGACCAAATATATGTTTTGCCATAAAAAGTGCAAAAACACTGGTTTTATTTTGCGTCCCCTTCCATCCAACCTTAATCAATTTATTTGAGGTATTAAACGTGCACTTTCTGAGCTGATTGATTATATCATCACACGATAATTTTCTATAAGCGAAAAAATAAGGCCCACCAACTTTGCCAGTTAAGATATTTTCACATAAGTCCTGTACCGTAAGACTACCGAGGCCAACCACTTAATAACCAATTACTTTAATTACTTAAGTACAATTTTATATACATTTTTTGTTGGTAGAATATTTCAAATTTAACTAAAATAAGTTAATGATGGACTCCCCAAAAATGTGTTTTGAAATATGCAAGTACACCCGTTTTCACAAAACAACTTAGCATTTTATATATATGCATTTATACATATTTTTACTAATGAAATAAATTCATAATAAAATTAAATCATGAACTATTTAAGCATATATATTTTTTTTAAATCCAGACAGAGAGTTTCCCTTAAATTTTCCTCCATTGTGTTATGAGGGTCACATTTTCACTGAGAGTGGGCTGCCTTTGAACCGTGGGCTGGCAGTTGGACCACACTGTAGTAGGCAATCAAATGAAATAAAAACGGTACCAAAAGCATAATACGTATTACTTTACTTCATTAAATATCATCAAAAATAATCTCGGATAAAAAAATGTTTCAGACAAAAGCTTTGTTGTTGTTGAATAAGATTCTGCAACAAAAAATACAAGGTCCAATTTGAAAATTTATAGTTGACCTTGAGATAACCTTGAAGACGTCCAATAAATAAAAAATAGGTTATATTATTTTGTCGGCGTCTTAAAACCATGAAACTTTGTATGAAAAATATTTTTTCATAAATGCGTGTTTTGTAAGATATCTCGCTTTGCCAACTTTAAAAAAAAACACCACCCTGTATATATAATGATATAATCTATAGAGTTGGAATGAAAAAAGTGTATAAGAGAAAATTTAATTACAATAGATTTGAGAGAGTATGAGAAAACCCCTCAAATTGAACTGGCTGAGAATATATCCCAGACTTTCCCATCACTGGTAAACAAGACGAGACTTTCGCCTTTGTCTGCATACCCACCAGTGTGGGGTGACAGATAAATCCCCGCCGGGTTAACGCCCGGGCTAGAACCGACGTTCTCTTGATTCCTTAATTAGCTTCCTTTACCACCAATACACAAGGCCATGCTTGCACGGTTTCATCTCTATAATAATATAATAATTAATCAAAGTACTGAGTTATGTTCCGCATCATAGCAAGAGGCAACAAACGCTAGTATATGTCCATTCAAAGGAATAGTCATAAAAAGCAGCTTCCTCCCTTTCCAAACCCTCACCAACAGTCAGTCCCAATTCCCCTCCCCCCTCTCTTCCCCTCTTTCCGGGAAAGGTAAACTCTAAACAAACACATTCATAGTGTACACGAAGGATTGTGTGCTTGTGTGTATTTTAGCTAGTACCATTCCTTTGAAAAGAGGAATTTCTGTCTTTCTCTCTGTTTATCTGTATATCTCCATCTCTCTTGGTTGACAGGGCGAAATAAAGCTACAGGGCTCACGGGCTTGATATGTATTCATTCAAGGTAATGTTTCTGTGACCCTCTCACCCTGAGGGAGCTGTGGGGGAGGGTGAGAGCGGGTGCGAGTGGAAAGGGGTGCTTTCAGGATATTCAATTAGGTGGTCGCTGGAGGGGGGGGGGTGTAGCGCTAATGGTGGGTAATTCACCTCCTTTCCTGTCATGGAGGTTCAACCGGGTGCTGTGTAGTTAACAATACCATACCATTACCTCCCACCCCCAACCCCCACTCTCTTTTTACTCCCGTTAAAAACTCTGGGTCAACTGCTATATACCATCCAGGTATGGGTCACTCATACAAAAAAAACATTAGGGTTTGCTAAAAAATGTATGCAATATTTCTGGTTTCCATTAGTGATATTAATTGCCATTGCTTACACCAAGCTGGTCTAACGTTTTCCTTCACAAGAGCCAGAGCTGATTTAGTTCGAATCAAGGGCTGAAGAGCTATTTAGTAATTGGCCATGGGATGTGCACCAAAATTTATTATATTAGGGACCGACTTCGGTGGCCACGTGGTCTAACCCGCGACTCTTTGCCAGTAGGCTAGACTACCAATAACGGGGAGGTCTAGTTTTGATTCTTGGTCGGGTGTACTGAAAGTTATTCTTCCAAAATGTCTTTCCACTCACCTCTATGCAAATGGTGGTACACTTTCTATAAATGTAACCTTCCTAATCACTAAACCTTTAGCGTAATTAGTACATAAGTGTATAACCTGAACGGTTAGTAAGACACGGTTCTAAAAAGAATACAATATTTTTTTAGCTCCGCGTCTTACTACTCGTTTGGACTTAACGCTTTTGTACTAATTACACTAGTGGTTTTAGGGATTAGAAGGTTACGTTCATAGGAAGTGTACCGGCATTTTCGTGGAGATATATTGGGAAACCATTTGGTAAAAACTACCCTCAATACACCCGACCAAGAATCGAACCTCAATCTCCCCGTCAACGACAGCTTAGCCTACTACGAGAGTAACGATTTAGACCACGTGTCCAACGAAGCGATTAGAATAAAAGTTAATTTGTCAAGAGAGTATAAATGGCTTCAAAAAAGTTAAATACAAAACTGTTCAAAACGTTTCAAGGCCTTTTTGTTAAATCTAAAACCATATTAACCGTCTCGTCTGGTTTCGACAATGGCGCCCGTCGTCTTCCTTGATGCGTTACAGATGTATCAGCTCCTCTTGAGCAGACAACAGACACCCGTGAAACGGCGAGTTCTTTTGAAAAGGAAGTCCCTAGTAGGATGTGACACACATCTCTCCCTCTTCACCCTCTCGAAGATCCCAGGAGACCCTCGGCTTCACCAAAGAGAGGCTGATGAAAACAAGAAGGATGCAGTGGCGTAACCACGACCGAAACCTCTTTACTTGATTAATGTAAGGCGGGTTGTAGGGGTAAGGTATACAAACTTCTAAAGGGTGGGGGGATGTCACATAAGGTGTAAGGGGAGGGGGTCAAATTTGATGTATTGGCCTTGACGCAACCGGCGTCAAGGCGTCGATTCCAAAATACGTCTTCAAACCTACTCCTTCACTTGAAGGTGACCAGAATACTCGAGGTTTTAATACCGGTAAGGTAATATTTTAAGGCTGATTTTAACGCGTGCGATACCAATTTCGGTGGACACATGTCTTAAGGCGTTACTCTTGCAATTTGAGTATTTTAATCCATTAAATTAATTAAATGTTTGTGTATGCTAGGGAAATTTTGGTTTTGAGTCCTAGTCAGCTATGCTGAGGGTAGTGTTTCATAAATATTTTTAATTTCGTGTTCTACGAAAATGTGGGTACACTTCTTCTAAGTATAACTTTCCTTATCTCTAAAACATTAGCGTAATTAGTATATCTGCGAATAAATTAAATGGTTAGTAAGACGAATTGTTTAAAAATCAACAGCAAATATTCACTTTTAGGTGGACGCGTGGACTAAGGTGTCACATTCACAATATACTAGAATTTTTGTAATAGGATGATTGGTGTTATAATACCGGTTGGGTGTACTGAGGTTTTTTTTTCCTAAGTGGTTTTCCGCTCTTTTTACACGCAACTGGATCCACATTAACTTTAAATTAATTATACCATAATTATCCCTAGCCTAATAATTTATACATACGGAAACACGAACGGACTATAATTCTTGTTGAATAAAAAAGTGTACATGTGAGATGAGAGTGGGCTGGGTTTTTTCATAAGTATGATCCCAAATGTTAATAACCTCAATTGTTTTGCGACACTTTTATTATTATTATTATTATTATTATTATTAGCACCGCGTCTTACTACCCGTTCAGGTTATACGCACTTACGCTAATGTGTAATGGTAATGGAGGACCTACAGTTTAACGTGGAATCCGAACTACGGTGGAGGCCTAGCATTCCCCACATTCACCAGATGTCTTGTCAGAGGTGAAGGAAGGGTTTGGTAATAAGATAAATCTTTGCCGGGACCGAGGCTTGAACCCCGGCCGCCAGCACAGAAGTCTAACACCTTACCCCTAGACCACCAGGTCATCTTTGCGACACTTTTGAAAAGTAACTATATAGCTAACTGGTCTATGAAAAAGTTCACCTCAAAATCAACAATAAATTATTCTACATGCCAATGATGGGGAGACCAGTGTTTGGTACCAGTAGAGTGCGCTGATGAGGGTTTTTCCTAAATGGTTTTCCACCCTATTTCCACGTAAATGGGGATGCACTTCCTTTAAACTCATCCTTTCTTATACCACCACTTTTGAGCAATAATTAGTGCCTAGGCGTATAACCCAAACGGGTAGTAAGACATTGTGATAAAAAAAAAATAATCTACATTACTTATTCCGACACCTTAGATTTTTTGATATCAACTGCTTCATAAACTGAGGGTCTAGGGCTTAACGCCCGGAAAAAAATTAAAATATATTATTAGTGAAATATGAGTTTCCAGCACCCAGTACCCCATCGTTTAAGAGTAATACATTAACCACCTGTTGTTTTGAGTTTTTGTATGTTCTAGATCCAAGCTAGTTTGTAAGTCTTGTGTTGATATAATCTAATATATTTCTTAGTCTTTCGCCTCTTTCAGCCAATTCAAAACATCCAATAAGACACATGAAATCGATTAAGGATAAAGTATGACGAGGTTCAATTTAAAGGAAATATTCTTGTAAAAGGGGTGAAGAAAATATTAATGGAAAAATGTGTCCCATTTCATTTGGTTGGGATCAAAGTCATTATCTTCAACGTCAGAATACAGACTACAGACCATTTGACCAACCCCGCCAGAAGAAGATATATCGTTATTTTTCAAGTTAAGAATGTAGGGAACGCGAGTAAAGGCCAGTATTTTTGTAATTTTTATGTAAACGCTTTTTTTTTAGCTAAAATAAATCAAATTTGACTCCTGTGGAAACATAAGAGTTAAATTTTCTTCATTTGTTGAATATCTTTCAAGGGTATTCTGGAATATAATGCCAGCTTTTTTATCTTCGTTTAAAAAGGTTTCTCATATAACGCCGCTATGTTCATGGCAGATTCAACAAATGTTGATATCACTTTGTGGAGAAAATTAAACTCTATGTTTCTACTGGAGAAATCATTGATTTGTTTTGATAAAATAAGTTTTGTTAGATAAACTACATAAGCACTTCTTTTAACTCGAGTACCCTAGACACTCTCCCACTTTAATAAATCTAATTGACTTGTCATCAGCAGAGTTGGTTTAGGGATTAACACACCTTACTCTCATTTGAGAGGTTCGGATTTAATTTGACATATAATCCTGGTCTGGTGTTGTTTTTTTCAACGTTGAGATTTTCAATGTAGTTATTGAATCTTCTCTCATAATGAAGTGCTGAAACATTTTATCCCTAATGAGCCTACAAAACCCTGCCAATATAGATAAATAAGTAATAACTCTTGTGTCAAATTTACCCACGAGTAAAATTAAATTACAGAAGTATCTCCCATCCCCCACATATTAGTACTCGTTCGTGTTATAAGCATACATTAACAACGCTAAGAAAGTAAGAATGAAGGAGGTATAGCTTTAGACAAAATGTAACGGCATTTGAGTGAAAGGAGAGTATGGAATGTTATTTTGGGTAAAACCACCCCCAATACACTTTAAAGTATTCAACCCTCAACTACCCAGTTATTGGCAATTAATCTTATCACGATAATGACGTCTTATTCCATGCGATCATCAATATGGGTTTTCTGACGCTTCTAAAATATAAATAGTGCTCATTATAAGCACTGTTTTGTTTGTATTCAGTTGTTTTAAAGTGGAAAACTAAATCAAGTTTTGTGAAGGGGGAAAATAAGTTTTAAGAGCAACCCTCGCCTACAACATTCTCAGTCAAATACTTGAGTACTTCAAAGGAATTACAGGATAAGAAACTCTCCTCTATTCAACGTTCAAAGGAACAAAAATATGGCTTCAAATTGATGCCGGGAGGTAAAATCCTTTCCTAGTCTGACCATTAGGACGAGCTTTTAGAAATTCAGGAGAGGGAGAGGATAGGAAGATCTTGAGAGGATAACTTGGCCAGACAAACCCTTGTCTTCGACTCCATGCATACGTGTAGGACAAACAGTCAAAAGGTGGAGGTCCTCTCGCTATGCCTGGGAGAAGGTTCTCTCAGTTTCTCGTAGGATGAGTTGGTGTTACGTCAGTTATGTAATAATCAGGAAATGATTACCCCCACACCGCCATCATGGATGTATAATGACCCACAATATGTCTGACTTTTGTATTTATTTGTGGTGCTTATAAATAAACGAGAGTGGGTCGATCCCCGAAATGTTACGATTAGACTACTGAGTACATTTTTAATTAATCGAAATAGCAGTACTGTTTTGGTGACCGATTAGCATAAGACAACACTCTCGTAATAGAATGAGCCACTGAGGACGGTGGAATAAGTGATCGAATACTGGTCTGGTGTAACAATAGTTTTTGTTTTCATAAACTGTTTTCCACTCTCTCCCACGCAAATATAAGTACAGCTATTCTTAATTAAATTTTCCTGCTCTCTAAAATATTTGTTTAATTAGTACATACGCGTACGGTTTGAACGGGTAGTAAAACGTTGTGCTAAAAAAATAATTAAAAATAATTAAAAACTTAATACTTGGTTCTATTGTTAGGTGGGTGACCTGGTGGTCTAGGGGTAAGGTGTCAGACTTATGTGCTGGGGGTGCGGGGTTCAATCCTCGGTACCGGCACAGATGTATCTGATTACCAAACCCTTCCTTCACCTCTGACAAGCCATCTTGTGAATGTGAGGAATGCCAGGCCTCCACCGTGGTTCGGATCCCACGTTAAACTGTAGGTCCTTCATTTCATATCACAATCACCCTACCATTACACATTAGCGTAAGTGCGTACAACCCGAACGGGTAGTAAGACGCGGTGCTAATAATAATAATATTGTTAGGTAGGCATATTCCATCTACCCTGGAATGTAGAAATATTATTTTGCTTGTTTACACTATGAACTAGTTTATAAGATTAGAACAATGTGTAAGCAGTGAGATTAACACTACTACCTCCTAATGTTCACGTTTTGAATTTTGTCAAAATACATCACGTATTTCGAGAGGTATATCTGGGACACACCTGAATGATATGTAAAGTATATTGAGCTCTAAAAAAGGGAGGTTGGAATAAAATTTCCCCCAGTTGGGTACACAGAGGGATGGTTTACCTCTTTCACAGTACCTTAGTTTACTTCCTCATTCTTACCAAGCGACAACTGTGTGTTCCTTCCAGTGGCGCACCCATTGCAGATGGCAAATAGTATAGTGGCCCCTACGACCCTCAAGACTAGAATGATTTTAATAAAAACTTAAAATATTGGTTGAACTGTAAAATCGAGCACTGAATATATTGTTTAGAATGAATTTAACACTAACATATATTGTTTAGTCTAATAAGTAACTAATTTAAACAATTTACCAAGCAAGGACCACACCAAATATCTTCCAGTGGCATATCATTAATTTTTTTTTACTGGAGAGGGTTCTTGAACTAACCTTTGGATAGGAGGGCAAACCCATTTTTTTCAAACATCCAACCAACTCCTCAAATCCCCGCCCCTTTTTCTGATATTTTATTCTGGCTACAATCTTGATGGTATCTTCCCCCTAACCCCAAGGTAATTTTTTGGGTGCGCCACTGGTTCCTTCTATTGTGAACGCTAGAGTTTCTCTGACTGATAAACGTTTACAACACACTCAGAAACCTCCTTTCTTTCCCCGGTCCACAGTAAGTTCCTCCACCACAAACATTCTAGTTTCTCTGACTGCTTAACGTCTACAACAACCTCAGAAACCTCCTTTTCTTTCCCTGGTCCACAGTAAGTTCCTCCAGCACAAACATTCTAGTTTCTCTGACTGCTTAACATCTACAACAACCTCAGAAACCTCCTTTCTTTCCCTGGTCCACAGTAAGTTCCTCCAGCATGGATGCCTGAATCTCTCTCTCTTTCTCTCTCTGGTTGGTCAACGTCTACAACTTCTTCCTTTCCCTTCCAGACTGACGTAACAAACCTCGAGTACTTGGTCAAAGAACGAATGAGGTTAATTCTAGTCGTGTCTACGCAAAACGCCCCCCTCTACCCCTCTTAGCCAACATCTTGTCAAGCGAACCGTAATAACACCGTTATCTCTCTTTCTATGCTTCAAAGAGGATCCTACACACACACACAAGACCATTATTCACTAATGTTATCAACAGGCAAGGGTTATATTGTAGTTAAGGCAGGGTTCTCTCTTATGATTATGTCGTGGAAAAAGGGGAGGGGCTCCAAACCCCCACCCCTAGCCCCCCTTCTCCAGGCAGGATAGACGTTTGAAGAGTTTTCTCATGAAAAGGGGGTGGTAGGGATGGGTTAGAAAAGGGACGAGATGTGGATAACTAACCATGCCCCTTGCCCCCTTACAACCCTTTGCTTTGAAGTGACAAAAGTTTCGATTAGAAAACTTGTGTACTCCAGATTAGATTTTGGTGTCCTTCCGGGTTAATTCGATTTTGTCATCAATATCAAGACTGTACTCCATGTGTAACCCTTTATTATGTCGGTCTCGTTTTGTGTAGAGTTAGGGTTTGAAGTTGTCCCGGAGAAAGGCAGTTTTTTGAAATTATTCATAAGGTGAAGGGATAATTTTGGAAAGTTTTTTTTATACATCTCATTAAAGAATATGTATATTATGTTGCAAATTAATTATACAGGATGAGGCTGAAACAATTAAACTATTAGTAACTTGAAAATTAACACTTTAATTAAAAGGTAGATATTCACTAGCTAGATAAAAGCAAACTACATACGACTCTTTTTCCCTTTTTGAAGATGTCACTCAGGTAAGCTACACAAAACGTCAGGTATACCTCAGCTCGTTGTCCATCACTTTCCTCAGTAGGGTTGTGTGAAGTCCATTTTTTCAATTCGAAGCGAACTCGAATCGAATATATGAAATTTTCTTGAAGCCGAATCGAAGTTCGAATTATTTTGTTAGATTTTTTACACTGTAAAAATATATTATATTGTTGTTTATTTAACTTAATGTAATGAAATTATTTAGAAAATGCCTTACTCTACTTATTGTTACTAATATTTAATTTTAATCTAATAAATCAAGTAATATTACAACTTACAATTCAATTACTTAGGATTTTTCAAACAAACATTGTTTAATATAAATATATATGGCAATATAAATGGCAATAATTAACCTATAAATCGAGTATTTTAGTTGTCAATATTTCACCTACGAAGCTTCGAATTCGGAATTAATTTCGAAGCGAAGTCGAAGCTGACATTTCTTCGAAGTTTCGAAGCAGAGTAAAAGCTTCGCACAACGCTATTTCTCATTATAAATATATCGTTTAATAGTTTCTAACCCACCCTGTATATCCAGTATTTCTGATTGAATATAATAAGTTTGGTGCTGTTTATCGATATATTTAAAATGTGACCTGTAACCATTTCGGATGTCACATGGCCTAAGCCATATATGTCATAGGCCTTCTCGTTTGATCGTAAGAACCACATGAAAAACAGAAAATCCTGAGCAGTCCTAGATTAAGAAAACTCGATTTTTTAATAAATTAAAATAATTTGATTCAAAATTTTGGAAGCTTCGGATTTAATGGGCTTAGCTTAAAATTCAAATATATAATTCATTCCTACCTATCACATTAATATTATTAGAATGGAAACCAGTTACGTGCTAGAAATTATAGAAAAATAATTAATTTGAGTTTCAGGTCGTAAAGGTATCACGTGGGGGACAGTTTTTTTGTGACAGTATGATTAAAAAAAAGTTGTGTGAACTTTATTTGATTTATCACCGTTTGAGATTTGTTTATGTATAACATATTTTATTTTTGTATCTAAAATATTTTAAATTTTTATGTCTAAAATGTTAATCAACATTTTTAGAAATATGTTATTATTGGATTCGATTCGATTACGTAGCATAGTAAAATATTCCACACTGATTCTATTTGAAACATTAACATAGCAAGTCTAAAATAAATGGTTCGATTCAGATCTGAGTATATTTTATTTTAAAAATAGGCTATCTCATTTTTTTTAAAGAATGAGGTTGGTCTAGGACTCGATTTTATAAAGAAACTTAGCATGAGATTCAATTCGAATTCGGATCCAAGTTTATTTTAGGAATAAGATTCGATTCCACTGAGTTAGCCAAGATTGGATTCAATTCGAAAAAGGAATTTATGGATTCGCACAGACTTAAATTGAAGACTTTTTTCATATATATATATATATATATATATATATATATCTTATAGAAAAAGCAATGGTGTGAGGTTTTAAGGCTTTAGATCTTGTGTTGAGCTAAATTATCTTGATTGATGACAATGTGTGTGCATAAGCCTAGATCTTTCAGGGATTTCGCTTATTTTTTATAAGCGAAAATCAATGTTCACTCATATAACAAACACACTACATACCCACTTCTGTGGCCACGTGGTCTAACGTGCTACTCTTGCAGTAGACTAGACTGTCGATGACAGTAAGGTCATGGTTCAAATCTCGGTCGGGTGTACTGAGGTTTTTTTCTACTCTACTCTTGCGGTGGTCTGGTTAGTCAGGCTTAATTTAAGGTAGCACATCATCAATATCATCATCAGAATTGTCATCATCATTATCATCATCAGAATTGTCATCATCGTCTCATAGAGGCAAAGTAACCTCAACTGCATGGAGTCCCAAACTAAGAAGACGCTTACATATCCATCACTGCCAGTAGAAGACCAGGAATATCTACCTGACAAATCCTATTGGCATATATATATATATATATATATATATATATACATACTGTACACATAGAGAGAGACTAAATACTGATAATATCTGAGTTAAAACGATGTTGTTCATTTCAACGCCGGATCTTACTACCGGTTCGGGTTGTACGCTTTAAAACGATATTCCTTCTATTTCTTCCCTACCATAGAATCTAAAATGACGATTTTAACGGAAGTTTTATTTGTTTGTAAGGTATTTATTTTGATCAAACATCAAATAATTAACATGAGATAACAAGAAACACAGAGAGATAACAGTTAACACCAGCCCCGAAGGGCTCTCGAAAACTAACACTTATTAGTACAGATACTTAAAGTCTAAAAGATACAATATGGCACCCAGACGGGCTGATTTCATGCTAACGGAAGTTTTATCTTACAAAAAAGTGAGGAACAAAAGGGTGTAACATAAGGCCTCCCATTCTAATTAACTTTCATATGTCCGCGCGGGAGTGGATCGGTAATGATTCAGCTCCCTTGACTCCACGAGAGATTTCTATAAACAAAATATAGAAATCCTCCACCTTATTAAGGAGATACTAAGTGGACTGCAATAACCTTTTCTCTAATACCCTCTATCATTAGTTCACCTCTCTAAAATAAGAATAAATGTCTCTTACTCGTGGCTCCTTAATTGGAAGTGCTTCTATCTATGTGTCATTGTGGGAATTACTTCTCAATGCTCCATTGTCCCGATATCACTTTCACCTGCTAGGTTAGGAAAGAATATTGAATTGTTTCTCTCGTGGCCATTCAGTCGTACATTTTATTATGATACCTTTGGAACTCGATTACAATTGATGGTTCGAATGTAAAAACGATCTATCTCACCGTTTATCGGAAACAACGTCTAATTTGGACCAAGTTAAGGTCTGACTTGGGTAAGTAGAAACTTTATTTGCCGTTATAAAAGCTACTGAATAAAAAAAATTGTGCTTGAGTCATATGAAGACCCACTTCGGTGCCCACGTGGTCTAACGCGATACTCTCGCAGTAGACTAGACTACCGATGATGGATAGCGTTTCGAATCTCTGTCAGGTGTACTGAGGTTTATTTCATGAATGGTTTTCCACTCTACCTACAAGCTAATGTGGATACATTTCCTCTAAATATAACCTTCCTAATACCTAAAGCAAGTAGCATAATAGTACATATCCACATAAACCGAACGTGTAGTAAGACGTGGTGCTTAAAAGAATGCACACCAGTACGGTACAGTAGCCCCATGGCTTCTTTGGTGCTGACTGACAGCTCACAGCTGACAGCTAAAAGCTTTGAAAAGCTACCAAACCAAATTATGTATGCCTACGCCGAGCCATATGATCTGCAAAAACATGTGTTTAACAGCTGTCACTTCTGACGGTCAAAATTTAGGTATTATACCTAAATGTTGACTATCAGAAGTCAGCTGTGAGCTGTCAGTCAGCACCAAAGAAGCCATGGGGTTACTTTAGCGCTCGTAAGACCCAGTCTTTACAACCAGTCGCATCCACTTGTCAGAACTGGGCCCACTGGTCTATATTATGTTTGTGAAGTTGGTACCATCAATAGTGGCACCAATTATTAGAACTATTCCAATATATAGTGCTGAATTTGTTCCACAGGAATATACCACTCTTATAATTTGTGTCTCTATAATTTTAGGTAAAACACTAATGATAGCACAAATCCTGTTGTTTTCTATAAATCAAGATAGGCACATATTATGAGAGTTGGATATTATCGTGACAAAAGTTTAACTCTAAATGTTGGCATATGTATCATAATTTGTGCCGTAATGGGTGTAGTCAACTTCACGAATATATATACAATAGCACACGCAGCAGTCGCTTGTTGGTAGAAGATGAAAATTGTAACTCTCTTGTTATTATGTAGTTGCGTTGTTTCGCGTTCAGCCAATCAGGAACTAATATAGGTGCACTAATATATTCAACTAAAGTAATTACTTATTTGGTCAAGGATAAAAATTCGTGAAAATGTATAGTAAAAAGTATTGCATTTTAAATGCGAGTAAAAGTTTAAAAACTTTTTCATATATTAATTAGATTCTATCTATTTCATGTTTGTGAACATTAATATGACTTTGATGATGGAGTCATGTTGTTTGAAATTAAGTTTACCTACATTTTATTGTAGACAGTCCCTGTATTATTATTATTATTATTATTATTACTACTAGCACCGCGTCTTACTACCCGTTCGGTTTATACGCACTTACGTTAATGTGAATATAGTAGGGTGATTGTGAGATGAAATGGAGGACCTACAGTTTAACGTGGAACCCGAACCACGGTGGAGGCCTGGCATTCCCCACATGACAGTCCCTGTAAAGGTAGGCAAGGAACACAGCACGTCCAATAAGCATATGTGACGTGTTGTATACGAGCCAGATAAAATATGTCATACTGAAATGCATGTGGACGATGTCTTGAATATTGTCTTGTCTAGATTTATGGATACAAGGTGGTCAAGGACCATAAATCCTGGCCTGGTTTACTGAGGTATTTATTTAATAGTTTCCTCGATCTTTCTTCGCGTAAATTCGGGTACATTTAATTCAAATTATACCTTATTCATCCTTTAATTTATTTTCACCAATCCTTTCCTTCTGGCTATACACACAATAGTTACGCTAGTGTATTGTGAATGAGGATGGTAGAATTTTAGAGGAGATGTACTGGAATTAGCATAAAGGGAGAGTGGGAAATAATTTTGGAAAAACTACCTTATTTAACTAGTCCAGTTTTTTTTATAGTAATGCGTCCTACTAGTCGTTTCGATTGTACGCATATGTATCAATTACGCTAACAGGTTAAGGTTAAGGTTGAATTTAAAGGAAGTATACCCACATTTGCGTGGAGGGAGAGTGGGAAACCATTTAAGAAAACTACCCTCAAATACACCTGACGGAATAGTACCCCACCTCTCCTATGATCTCCCCATCATCGGCAGTTTAGTCTATTCCAAGAGTTACATCTTAGACCATGTGGCCACTGGAGTGTGTGAATGGATCCAGTCTGGAACTAGCGCATGGTTGCATTAACCAGTGATTTGCTAATCCATGGTTGTGTAAAGATTTGTAAATAAAGGTCTCCAAAGAGTGTTCCAGTCGTGAGGTGTGTACTACGTCTGTGTGAAGTGACATTTCAGCCGCTGACAATGAACATTGTTCCTCTAAGAGTTCGAATACTATTGAAGTGAAAGTGGTTATAATTACTACCCGTGTGAGATCGCTCTCATATTGCTTTCACATTCGAACAATATGTTTTGTGAGACAAGGTTTTCTAGACGCGCTCACAAAAAATGATGAAAGCGAATGAGTATTTCTTTATTTAAGATTTGGTTTCTCTTGGGAAGTTTTTTTTCTGTTAAGATATTGCTCAATTTTGCAGCTAACGATAGTTAATAAATAAATAGTTTTTAATAGATATAACCAAAAATATTAATTTTGAAGTAGATACAGGCCAATTTTATAAAATGCAAATACATTTTTTTTGTGTTTAAAGTAAATAACATTCTACTAGTTGATCACACATAATAATATATCTGATGATTTACACAAGTCCATCATAGACTCTGCCTTAAAATATGTTCGAACAATGACCCTGGGCATGGGATGACTCCTGGATAGCTCAGTGCTTAAAGCATTAGCGTACTAAACAAAATGTCCTGGGTATGATTCCCGTATTCAGGTGTCATTTTTAAATTTAAATAATATTCTATTATAATCTTATCTTATAATTACTGATAATATATATGTGAGAGCTTCTGATCGCATGATTTGACTAGATCTAAAAGCTTTGATAGCTGTTGAATAAGGTTGTTTTTATGAAAATTGTAGTAGCTCAAATGATGGAACTGATACTAACAATTTGTGGATAATGCAATTTCAGCAAAGTAATACAATCGTTTTAAACGCTTAACAAAGAATGCTCCCACAACATTATATTTTATTAAAATCAAAATTTTGGTTTATTAATCATTCCCTTATCGCTTTAGTTGTAAATACAGTTATACTTGTTTTTATTACAAATAAAGCTATACTTGTTTTTATTGTAAATACAGTTATACTTGTTTGTATAGTAAATGCAGTTATAATTGCTTTAGTCATAAATACAGTAGAAATTGCTTTAGTTGTAAATACAGTAGAGCTTGCTTTGATTGCAAATACAGTACCATTTGCTTTGATTACAAATACAGTAGAACTTGCTTTGATTGTAATAAACAGTAGAACTTGCTCTGATTGCAAATACAGTAGAACTTGCTTTGATTGTAAAAACAGTAGAACTTGCTCTGATTGCAAATACAATAGAACTTGCTCTGATTACAAATACAGTAGAACTTGCTTTGATTGTAAAAACAGTAGAACTTGCTCTGATTGCAAATACAGTAGAACTTGCTCTGATTGCAAATACAGTAAAACTTGCTTTGATTACAAATACAGTAGTACTTGCTTTGATTGTAAAAACAGTAGAACTTGCTCTGATTGCAAATACAGTAGAACTTGCTTTGATTACAAATACAGTAGAACTTGCTCTGATTGCAAATACAGTAGAGCTTGCTTTGATTATAAATACAGTAGAACTTGCTTTGATTGTAAAAACAGTAGAACTTGCTCTGATTGCAAATACAGTAGAACTTGCTTTGATGATAAATACAGTAGAACTTGCTTTGATGATAAATACAATACCTTTGATTGTATGAGGCCCTGTCTATTTTAAGCTAGGAGTGTCTACTCTACACCTTGCAATCTGCCTTCTACACAACACAGATTTGTGTAATCGTAAAGACTGTTTGAAGAAAATAATATTAAAACATAACATTGATTGTGAGAAAAGTTCTTGGAAGAGAAGATCCCATTGAAACAAAAATTTAGGAATGAAAACTCCAAAAGGGTATAATTTAAAAGCAATATTAGGTTAGTTAATTTTATTTTTATTGCTATTCAGTGTAGTTTGAGGTCAACATTATACCATTCAACTCGAAATATACAGAATACTGCGAATTTTTAAAAAAAGAGTGAGACTTTTTTTTATACAAATCATTGCAGACCTGTTTAAAATAGTAAAATAATACTCCGTTTTAAAGGTTGCATCATCTAAATTAAATCATACACCTGGAGTCTAATTGTTAAATTAATTATAAGAAATGTTGAGAACATCTCACATCTTTTATTAACTAAGAAAACAATAACGTAGATTGTTAAAATTATAATGAATATTTTAAATTTTGGGCCAAAATGAGGTTAAGCTTATTACACTCTAATGAGCTAGTAATTAAATTTATTTTAAATTGAAAGCTTGACTGCTATTTACAGTTGTTTTTCTTAATGAATCTTACACTGTTTGGTAAAGCTGCAATAGTATCTGGGTAGCAATTTAGAGAATATTCAGTCTCAAATAATCATATTATTTGGAAATTTTTTATCGCTTTTATAGCCCTATATTGTGAACGACTACATCTTAAAGTGTAATATTATTTTTTACTATACTATTATATTATTATTATTATTAGATGTTCTGTCTTGCGACAGGTCCATAGCTTTTGTCAGTCAACTTAGACCGCTAATGCACTCTGTATTCTGCCTCCACCATCAGCTCCAGAGAATTTTATTATTATTATTATTATATTATTAGTACCGCGTCTTACTACCCGTTCGGGTTAAACGCACTTACGCTAATGTGTAATGGTAGGGTGATTGTGAGATGAAATGGAGGACTGCATTCCTCACATTCACAAGATGTATTGTCAGAGGTGAAGGAAGGGTTTGGTAATCAGATAAATCTTTGCCGGTACCGAGGATTGAGCCCCGTCCGCCAGCATAGAAGTCTGACACCTTACCCCTAGACCAACAGGTCACCCCGAGAATTTTCTTCTTTACTTCAAGTCATTTAATATTTGAGTAGATATAGAGAGTTTTAATTGACATACTATCCCCCCCCCCTTCTGACTGTTATTGTTTATTTGAGAGAAATTATTTTTACTAATTTCACGTTCTTTTATAACCCAACTTGATGAATAACTTGGTTTTACATCCTACAGCGTGATTTCGCAACGGTTTGAATGTCCTACAGCTTCTAATCATAGTTATTGTTTAAAACTTCACAGCTAAAGCAACAATTATTATGTTAAGTTATTATAAATAAACATGTAGAAATAAAACGATTTATTTCTGCATCATTGTATTGTATGCTAATTAATCTTCACCCATTGGTCTTCCCTGTACAGTTATTTTGACAAACATTGATGCCCCGTTAATATAGTTGTTAAAAAAATTATCTTCACTTCCTACAAAATAATATTGCCTTCACATAGACATGGCTAATCATCATCATCTTAAACAATATCAACTATTTCCTGACTGTGACCGGGTCAGTTTATTAAAACCCCTCCAATTCCTCTATCCTTCCACCATTTTCCCTTCTTTAATTGCTTCTATTAACCTCCTTTCCCCTGCACACTCCCTGCTATATGCACTCTTTCTTGGCCTCCCTTGTGGTCTTATTCCTACATAATTCATTTCCATCATTTACTTAGCCATCCTTTCTTTTTCCATCCTCATAACATGACCATAACCATCTCAGCCTCGCTTTCCCTACTATCTTATGTACCCCAACATCCTCATTACATGTCTACACCATCTCAGTCTTGCTTCCTCTACTATCTCATGTACTCCAACATCCTCATTACATGTCCACACCATATCAGCCTTACTTCCTCTACTATCTTATGTACCCCAACATCCTCATTACATGTCCACACCATCTTAGCCTCGCTTTCCCTACTATCTTATGTACCCCAACATCCTCATTACATGTCCACACCATCTTAGCCTCGCTTTCCCTACTATCTTATGTACCCCAACATCCTCATTACATGTCCACACCATCTCAGCCTCGCTTTCCCTACTATCTTATGTACCCCAACATCCTCATTACATGTCCACACCATCTGAGTCTTGATTCCTCTACTATCTTAAACACTCTTTCCCAGATAGCTTCATTCCTAATCCTGTTTCTCCTTATGATAGCTAATATTCTCCTCAAAAACTTCATTCCCATAGCCTACACTTTCATTATCTCTCTCCTATATTTAATTATCTCCATGGCCTACACTTTACTAGTGTCTCTTATATTCAATGGCCATGTTTCTCCTGGATATGTGACAATGGGTATAAAGTACGCCCTCCCTGTACAACACTTATTTACCCTTCAAGGGGAATTTTCTTCTCCATAGCAGGTCTCTTACATACCTATAGAGTAACTCTCACAGCTTTTCTCTTCTCAATAGATCCTCTCTACTTCCACTTTCACCTAGACTAGACTATGAATACTTAAATCAACCATGAAATCCTATCAACAAACCTCGAGAAATATTCATACCATTTTTTTTATTTCAAAACAGCGCTCGTCAGTTTATTTTACTCACAGTTAATATCGAATATTATGAAACCACCTTGATACTGTGACTTCAATATTGTACTATTGATGTTGTTTGTCTTCTTTTAGATTACGTTAATGTTCGGCTATTACTGTTGTTTTGTAAATGCTGTATTTCGTACGTTACATGGAGTTTTTTTATCTACTACCACTGTCCCTTTTTCCGCCTTAATAATGTTTAATACCGTGACTCCGCCCTGGCAACGTGATTAGGATCTAGTCTTGTTGATGCCGGTAGTATTGGGTTTGCATGGAGACGAAGGTCTTCTTTGCGTCTGTGACTTCCTCCTCTGGATCTCTTTGGAACTTTAGCTACTCTCTGTAATGGAACGGAATTATATTGGTTTGTCAGGGGGTGCGGGTAGCAAGGGAACAACTCTCCTCTCAGGGTCACGGACCGGGCTTAAATTGTTGAGTTCATTTAGGATATTTATAGACTTGTCTCATAGAAAATATCTTGTATTGAATAGAAAACGTGTCGATTAATTTTCTTATTTCTTATTGTGCTGGTAACACTGCTAGGGTGTCACGCTCATAATACTAGGATAGATTAAAGGTGATAGGAAGAGGTATGAATCTAAACAGTGTGCAAATATAGTGATTTTACCATTGTAGTTTTTCATCTTTTTTTATACCGTCCTATGTCCTCGCGAGTTCAGAAAAAATTACCTTCCTAATCATTGCCCTTAGATTAAGAAGTTAGCAGGGTGTTGATTGTGATATTAAAAACAATTTTTTATCACATTTTTTATGTTTTTGTTATTCATTCTAGGTGGAATGACAGGGAACGTGAATAAAGATAAGTATTTTAACAATATTTTGGTTCAAGATAAATAAAATATTACTTATGTAGTTACAATAAGTTTGATTTCTTAAACAGTTGACCTGGTGGTCTAGGGGTAAGGTGTCAGACTTCTGTGTTGGCGGCCGGGGTTCAATCCTCGCTCCCGGCACAAATTTATCTGATATACAAACCATTCCTTCACTTCTGACAAGACGTTTATTAACCACAACTTGTGAATGCGGGGGAATGCAAGGCCTCCACCGTGGTTTGGATTCCACGTTGAACTGTAGGTCCTCCATTTCATCTCACAATCACCCTACCATTACATATTAGCGTAAATGCGTAAAGCCCGAACGGGCAGTAAGACGCGGTGGTATTAATAATAATAATAATAATAATAATAATAATAATAATTTTATAAACATATTTTTCTCAACATTTATCTTAAATTTATCAAGAGCTTTGCGGTATTTGACCAGAATCTTTTTAGATGAAGAGAAAAAGTTATGTTTAGCTCTGTTGTCAACTTGAAGATTTTGAAGCTATTTTGAGAAGCGGGTTGCATCTGAGCTCTCTGCGCAACTAAGCAGTTTAAACTCTTATCGCACATAGACGCCAATGCATGAAATAGAAAGAGAGGGGAAAAAAATAACATTTCACACTGCGAGGTCGGTCGGTTTATCTGGAGATAACCCTTCACCCCTTCCTCTGACAAGTTCGCACAGTGACCTTAGGATTTGCGCATTTAAAAACATTGGCTTACTTTTTAAAATGATTTTTTTTTAGTTATGCGTCTTACTATCCGTTTGAGCTATACGCTTGTGTACTAATTACGTGTATCGGTTTTAGGGATTAGGAGGTTTGTATTTAGAGGAAGTGTATCTACATTTAAATAGAGGAAGAGTGAACAACCATTTTGGAGATTATAAAAACCAACCTAAATCTACCTAAGCGAGATTCGAACCTCAATCTTCCCATCATCGACAGTCTAGTCTCTGCGAGAGCTGCGCATTAGACCATGTGGCCATCAAATCGTATTTTTTCTTGCTTCCTAATCTAGATAAACATAAGCTTGAATTGACCTTTTTACTCTACATCCTGGCAGGAAGAATCTAACAAGCCATTTGCATGACTAAGCTAAAATTTGTAGATTATTTATAAAAATTACGTTCACAAACAAAACTTATTCAATATTAAATAAATAATCCGTGGCAATTAAAGATGCTGTGACACTGTATGGCAATTTCTAGAATTATTTAGGAATATATGGTTTATGTATCAATTTCATATCCTTAAAAACCGCTAAATAAGACGTGAATTCATTAACATTGTATTATTATTGTTAGCACCGCGTCTTACTACCGGTTCGGGTTGTACGCACTTACGCTAATGTGTAATGGTAGGGTGATTGTGAGATGAAATGGAGGACCTACAGTTTAACGTGGGATCCAAACCACGGTGGAGACCTGGCATTCCCCACATTCACAAGATGTCTTATCAGAGGTGAAGGAAGGGCTTGGTAATCAGATAAATCTGTACCGGGCCCGAGGATTGAACCCCAGCCACCAGCACAGAAGTCTGACACCTTACCCCTGGACCGCCAGGTCACCTCATTAACATTGTAGATGCTCTGTTGACCTGTCATGACATGACTGATAGACAACGTCCTAAAATTACTTGATGTCAATGACAAATATCAAAGAACTGTTGAAATGATTAATGTATTATTATTATTATTATTATTATTATTATTATTAGCACCGCGTCTTACTACCACTTTGGGTTGTACGCACATGATTAATGTAAGAAATTAAAATAAGTTTGGCTATTTATTGAAATAGTTTTATTTTATTTTATTCTGACCAAAATGTTTTGGATATAAAATTTGCTAAAAAAATATTTAGCTTAGCTCGTGTTACGTTACACTCCACCTCAACAATTATTTATTTAATGTTTCTAAAAAGAAGATTACCATTTTTAAAGGTATATACTTCGATCTTTGTGTCTCAATATTTTGTTACTGCATCTTTCCAAATAAATACACTTAATTTAATACATATTTTTGAAATTTTAAACACTTTGATGATATATTTTCAACAAGGTTTTCATCCCAAAAATATTTTTAGTACGTTATTATAAATTTATTCGTGTATTACCGGGTGAGTAATATAATTTGGTGCACCAGAATATTACAAAAATAAAGCATTTTAGAAAAAAATGCTTCTTGGAAAAGTTTGTTTGGATTTTAAAGGGAAAGAAAACAACACTAGCTATTTTTGATCTGTTAGACTTCTTAACGGTTATTTCAAAGTTAACNTTTTTTTTTTCAAATTAAAACATATAATTTTTACTCTTTCGACACCTCGGAGAGAAAGTAATGTCAAAAGATCGTCAAAAATATTTAACTCAAAATTTTGATAAACGTTGACCATTCGTGACCCCCTGAAACCAAAAAAGTGTTTTTTTGCAATGCTGTATGGCTGTACCTTGAGCTATATCCACAGCTATTTTACTGATTGGGATAAAATTTGGTATCTGGGGTATTAATAAGGGCCTCCCGAGGTTTATTTGAAATTAGATATCCACCCTAATAGATTTAAGGGTAGTTTACTAAAGGGTAAAAGTTAAAAAAAAATTGATTATTTCGAAATTTGCTTTGACGATTTTTACTAAATTTTAAATCTGGACACTATGTGTCATTTTAAACATGATATCAATTCTTATTTTCTTATTAAATTTACTTTTATGGTACTTTACATGGGGGAAATGGTCCAATTTTCAACATTTCTCCGCAGCTATTTGAGTTACAAAATATCTTATCATTGTAAAGTTCTAATAAGCCTACTACTAAATATAAAAATCTTTTATTTGAAATATACTTTTATAAAACCAATAGTTTCGGAGCTATAATTAAATATATATGCACTTTTTAATTCGGGTCTTTGAAAATGAATTTAATTTTTATGATCTTTGGTGGACAAAGATGTTTATATTTTCTCAACTTTTCTTTAACAGTGCTCCGAGCTCCTAATTCCATGGAGTAAGTAAGTAACAGTGTATATTATTTAATTTATCCTTTTGGTAATGTTTCTACAATAAATATTAGGACCTATCATTTCTTTCACAAATATTACGTTTTTTTTTGTAAATGTATATTTTAATATAAAAGTGGGAGGGATTCTGTGAGATTCACGGTACCATTTATTTTAAGGGAATCTTATTATACACAAAAAACAAACAATATTTTGCTTAAAAATTGTATTTAGCATACTTTTTGAAGATACTTTTAACTTATTTTTATATATCACTATTTATTCAAGAATTTTTATCACATTTTATTATTCTTTATTACATTAATTGCCATATTATTTTAAAAAATCCACTTTAATAAATGCTCAAAATTATGTCCATTAATAACGATACAATTTTAATTTGATAAAACGTTCTTGAATAAAAATTGTAAAAAAAATACAAATTGAAATATATTGAAAATGTAATGTCACTAAAAAAAAGTTTAAGGCAAAAGTTGTTTATTATTTTGTGTAAAATGAAATTAATTAAAAATTACTACATGTTTTTATATAAAAACAGAGCTGACCTTTAAATAACCTTGAAAACATCAACCAAATCAAATATAGCTAGTGTTGTTTGTTATCCTACCTCGTTATTGACAAAAATATTTTTTATGAAGGAGGTTTTTATTACATTCTTTATTTTAGGAATATTCTTGTGTGTCAACTTAAACGCCTCACCCACTATATGTTTCATGTCAAAGTATATATTTAGCATCACTAAAATAACACTCCACCCAAACTCTAGTATTTATAATCATCCGATTTCCACACAATAGGTCGTTATTTAGATCCCAATACAGGTTTAAATATATCGTTAATTGACAATCTTTGCAAAAAATTAAAAATTATGTTCAAAACCTTTTGTAGTCCTTTCAAATTAATAAAGATAATGTATTCATTTAAACTTCGGGTTAGTTGAAACTCTACAAGTCACAATTGGTTATAAACAACAGGAGTAATACATTCCCTCCAGAAAACCGACTTCAACCAAAAGAGGAAAACATAAAATGTATTATTTTCTCTTTCTCTGTCCGTCTCCATGTTTCCATTTCCTCCTTGAGATAATTATCCGTTTGAGGATGTCAAGTGAGTCTAACAGTTTTAATAATATACTTTGCTGTTACTTCTACCCAAGCAGGAAACTTAACCATGCAATTATGTCGGGAAGTTATTTTTACTTTGTCTTTCTTGCTCATATACTTGATATATTTTATTTAATTTATTTTAGCATTGTTTGCAGCATCTAAATCTTATTGTCATGTTATATGTTGTGTCTTTTCTCTCTTTTAAACAAATTTAAATTTAAAATGTTGTACACTTTTTAAGGGGATAGCTCCTTTTATGCTTTAAAAAAAATTAGTATCGCGTCTTATTAGTCATTCGGGCTATACGCCTATGTACTAATAATACGAATGGTTTTAAGATATTACGGAGGAAATGAACCCGCATTTGCGTAGAGGGCGAGTGGTAAACAATTTATGTAAAACATCCCTCAGTAAGCCCGACCAAGATATGAACATTGATCTGCCCGTCATTGGCAGTCTAATCTACTACGAGAGTAGCGCATTAGACCATGTGGCCATCAAAGTGGGTTTAGGCTTTTATTAATTATTAAATAATTACATGTATTTGTATTTTTAATATAGACTTAAAAATATATATTCTGAAAATTTAAAAATGGGACCTGGACGTGGGAATCGAACCCGGGACCTTTGGATTAGTACACCAAGGCCAAAGCTCCTTGGTTCAATTCCAGTGTGCATGTGTAATTTCTCAATTTTTTGAATATGACATCTAGATGCGACTAAATCCGTACTAAAATAAATATAATAGCTTTGAATATTTGATTATAAATTATAAATATATGCCTATATCAATATGATTGCACTAATTTTTGCATGGACATAAGTCAGACGTCTGGTTAAAATGTGAGCTAATTAAAATCTACATCCACCATTTTGTTAAAATAGGGCGGCTATAAAACACTACTTTTGGGTCCTTTTATCAGCTACCACTGATAGGATATTTGTTGAACAAACTATGAAATGATTCTATAAAATATAAATACGTGAAGTTAAACATACACCATGCCGGAATTAAATATAATGAATAAACAGATATTCATATATGTGGAAAAAAAAGATTATGATAAGAAAAGATAATTATAAATTAAATTAAACTCTTGTTTAGAAAACTTGTTAGTTAAACTAAGACTATTAAATCAACTTAAATTTAAGTAACAAGTTTAACAAAACACAAATCAAATTAATTCTACTTTATATTATTTTTTATTAATATCAATTAATTATTCTACTTACCAAGCAAATAAACTTTATTTGAAAAGAAATAAATGACTAGTCAATAGATTGAGCGTGTGCATGTATGTGTATGATATGAGGGATGAAGGGAAAACAATCGAAAATCCACACATGTGGGAAATCACACCCAGTATATTCAGCTAAGATTCGAACCTTGATTCCCTTCACCAGCTATCAATTATTTCGAGACACTACTTTATCGAGTCAAAGTAAAGTAAGTTCAGGTTGGCAATAGTTGCTATAGTTGTAACGAGTTCTGTTTCTTGTTTGTTTGCTAGCAATTTCTTGACCACGATCAAAGTTTTGATATTTCTATGAAATTAGATTTTTAACGAATATATTTTCCTGGACTTATATACGGAGCCGATTTCAATATAGAAAAACTCTGACTTATAAATTCAAGTATTTAAACTTGACAAACTTAATATTTACACAATACCTTTATAAGTCTTCTTAAAATTTAAACGTTCATCCAATGAAAGGCAAGGATTTGGGAAATACAATGATGATATCTGGTGGCGTATTTTGACTGCTATGATTCGATTATATATCATTATATCAAATTATTAACTAACTGTCTCTTTATCCACCTCAATCATATTATTTGCACGAACGCGTTCCATTTTCACATTTTATAATCGAATTCAAAGTTGACTGAGTACAGTTTATATTCTAACTTCAACACATTATAAACCCCACATGAAAATACATTCCCCAATTTTGCTAGAAGATCTAATTAATACTAACTGTAAATATTATCTTACATTATAAGTCATGTTTTATAAGCTAATTTTTTAAACTATTACACAAAGAGGACAAGAGACTGCCAAATGCAACGTTTAACTCATAAAATAAATAGTCCGGTAACTATTTTCTAAACCTAAAACTGTACAACTTTGAGATGAAATCCACAACTCTGTTTGATCTTATTGCCTTCCATAGTTCAAATTTTATAATTCTCGCAAATAAGTAAAATATTTATGTCCTGGATGGCTCAGTGTTATAACATTGGGATGTAGGCCAAGGATCCTGGGCTAGATTACCGTCTACAGGTGAAATATTTTTAAATTTATGAATATGAAACTAATATATGGTTACACGCGCAGACTATAGACAGTCTAGATCTCCCAAGATTCACTAGTCATTAACAACAATCAATGGTTAAAGCCTTAGGTTTCTGCATGAATGTCTCTAAGATAAATATAAACATGTTTAATTGCGTAACCTGGTGACCTGGCAGCCTAGGGGTAAGGTGTCAGACTTCTGTGCTGGCGGCCGGGGTTCAATCCTCGGTCGCGGCAAAGATTTATCTGATTACCAAACCCTTCTTTCACCTCTGACAAGACATCTTGTGAATGTGGGGAATGCCAGGCCTCCACCGAGGCTCGGATTCCACGTTAAACTGTAGGTCTTCCATTTCGTCTCACAATCATCCTACTACTACACATTAGCGTAAGTGCGTACAACCCGAACGGGTAGTAAGATGCGGTGCTAATAATAATAATAATAATTGCGTAACCAATTTCACTCACTCTGTTTGTGTTCAGTGCCCCTGGCGGGTGTTATGAAAGACTGGGGACGTCTTAGTTTACATGATATCCATTATGCAAGGAACGCTATTGTTTTATTAAAATCAAGAATGCGGCAGTTATTATATTAAAAAAAGAGTTGAACTTTTTTTCTCTCACGCTGAAACAGTTTCTTACGCTAATTATTATTTTGAACACGGACCAAGTGAGTTAATATCGTCGTGTTTGTTTTGTTGGTCAACTACGGGTATAGGGGGGTGTTTTGATAAATAGTTTCATATCCAATTTCACGGGAATATGTGGGTACACTTCCTCTAAACTAAACCTTTCTCCCTTCTTGGCCCTCACCTTGACTATTGTAGATTTGCTAATAGCCAAGAAGGGGAAGTTGGAATTTACGCTTTGTATTGTTTTAATTTATTTACGAAGCATTTTGTGAATCTCATACTTCTTTTTTGAACTTTACATTAAAGACTTTCACTATAGAGTTACCAATGTTGAAAACTCGTTATTACTCAATATAATATATCAATACTAACATATTTGTTATATTTGATATGTACAGTACGTTTTTAAAGCAAATTAAAATAAACTCATAAATTATAAATCAACTTTCAAGGCTTCGTATGCCGAACGGAATAAGGTGTCATTCTCGTGTTAGATATGCTCGCTGAGCACGAGGGGAATCAGTGGCTCAAATGTTGGTCATGTCTTTTGAGGGTGATTTTTTCTAAATTGTCTCCCACTTATTTTCCACGCAAATGTGGGTGGACTACCCCTAAAATTCTTCTTGCCTCATTCGTACCCAATTAAAGTAATTCATACTCGCGTATTACCCGATATGCGTGATAATAAGTGGTAATTCAATTTATTAATAATGAAAAGCATTTAATTATAAATAATATTTTTTTTATATATTATATCATGATAATTAATACTATATACAATTAGGTGCCAGCGTTACCGGGGTTGTTTAATATTTAGTTAAATTTTGAACAAAGCACTGAAAACACTTGTACTATGAATTATATTTTAAACCACTTTTATAAATAATATCACACATATTGTAAATATCCCGTTTTATTGAATTGATTTCTAGTGCATCTAAATTTAGGTTGTGTCAATTTTATTTAGTCTGACTGTACTGTTGTTGTTTCATTTCCGTACACGTGCAAGCAGTTGCCAGTAAAGAACATTCAGTTTGCTTGTTTACAGCCCTCGAAAAAAACTCGCATTGTAGGTGCGAGAAAGAGAGCAATATGCTTCATTTGTAAATTATATTGTTTTTATGTTCTTTTTATAGAAGTAGTTTTACTTGTGTCCATAAGAGTTCAGCAGCTCCCGGGTACAATCTGAGTTTGAAGTCTGATAATTAGTGTTTGTTTTTGCTTTTACTAGACAGTTGTTAACTGTCAATTCGGGCTAAGACGTGCGTGTGTCGATATGGCAAATTCATTATGATCTATATATAAAGTGAATCAACTTTCAAGCATGTACTTTTTTGATTATTAAACAAAAGTGATTATATGTAGTTTCTAAATAAAAATTATCTCAAATTACATAGTAAAATATGTTTCAATCATAACATATTTAAATCGCAGATACTTGTTGAATACACCGTATCGCGACAAGATATATATCCCAAACCAATCTAGTAAATGAATACTAAACAAATACTTATAAAATGGTGGCTGAACAGTAACACTGTATTTGGTCAACATTGGAAGATAAGTCAGGTATCGAATCTCGGTCAGGTGTCTTAAAAGAGATTTATGACATGTGATTATTACTTCTAATTTTTTCCATATTGCTCTATGTAAATGGATGTGTATATTCCATAATCAGTCCTCCTAATCATAATTCAATAGATTAATCTACTAATAGCCATCGTACTTATGATTATTTATTTTTTTCAAAAAATACGTAGTATATGGTTTCTGTCCAACCCTAACAAATAATTTTGATTTAAAATAAATTACTGGTTTGAACTGGGTTTTTTGAATTTTAAGCTGGTTAAATGGGCCATATGTGCCATAAATCTTAACAATTAAGTGCAACATATCTTCTTTTGTGGGTTGGATTTAATGTGGTATGGAATAAAATGCGAGTTAAGTTTTGTATTTTGCCAGTTTTATAGCAAAATATGTGATTGTTCAAAATTAATAAAATATTAACTAAGTAGATACGTTTAGTTTAATTTACTACACTTGGTAAACTCAACAGATTTGAATATCAATCCCGAATATAGTAGAAATTGAAAATTACATTTTTTAAATGTGGGAAAAAGTCATAATTAAATCCTGCAACAATCATGACAGATATTCAAGAACTGTTGAAATTATTTTGCGTAGAAAATGAAACTAAATCTACCTATTGAAGCAATTTTATATTTACTTGGTCGAAATTGTTTATTTTTTAAATTGCAAAAATACAGGACTTAGCTATATTCTATTTCCTTAAACACCCATCCTCAGTTATCTTCATTAACTAATAATTTGGTGTTGATATCTCCAAATAGTTGGTTTTCTCACTCATGCTAATATTTAAAATTATTTTACGAGCTCTCTAAATTGCAATAGAAAATATTGATCAACATCAGCACGTGAAGTTTATCGGTTTTACTATGTTGAGTTTTTTGTAACCTAATTCAAACATCCGATTATTCGGTTTCTAAAAGATAATAACTTGATAAACTACTTCTTATAGATAAATAGGATACGGAAGCGTTACAAAGCCGACCAATTACTTCATGTAAACAACTACTTCCTACGAGAGAATATTTACGAGTTTCAGAGCACAGTTGTTAGATTTGCATAACATCCGTTTTAGGGAAGTCATGGCCATTTTGTTGTAGCTTACTAACGTATGTTATCCAACATTCTGGTTTTCTGCCAACTGTTTAATCGCCCGAATATTTAATTGTGACAAAAATAGAACGAACATCGTCATGTAAATGCACTTAGTTTAAGTAATATCCCATCTGATTTTAAAATCCAAAGTTTTAAATGTATCAATATGTTTGGCGAGGGATGAATATAATTCAATCAACTCTTGTATTTATTAGTGATACAGCGTTTGATGAATGTCCTCATGCTATTTTCATAGACTGTATTTAAAGAACGCTTACAATATTAACTAATACTTATAAAACCATGGATTTATATTTTGTATTAAAATAGGGAATTGTCTATACAAACGTAAAAGACACTTTAAAAATTACTAACTATAAGTTTTCTGTAAACGCCTTTTACTATCTTTTCAAGTTAAACGCAACCAAGAACTTCCAGAAGTATTTCTTTCTAAAGTTAGGTAAAATAATGTTTAGAATTGAAGAGCACTAACGCAAGAAACATCATTCCGATTTTTATTTTTTTTTATTTTTTTATTGAGTTTTATTTGACAAATAAATTATGTACAGGAAGACATTATAACTTGGCCTATTATTATTATTATTATTATTATTATCATTATTATCATAGATGACCTGGCAGTCTAGGGGTAAGGTGTCAGACTTCTGTTTTGGGGGTCCGGTGTTCAATCCTCGGTCCCGGCACAGATGTATTTTATTGCCAAACCGTTCTTACACCTCTGACAAGACGTGAATTAATTACAACTCGTGAATGCGTGGGAATGCCAGGCCTCAACCGTGGTTCGGATTCCACGTTAAACTGTAGGTCCTCCATTTCATCCCACAATCACCCTACCATTACACATTAGCGTAAGTGCGTATAAACCGAACGGGTATCAATACGTGGTGCTAATAAGATTATTATTATTATTATGTGTTCTGTCTCACGACAGGTCAATTACTTTTGTCTATGAACTTAGACCACCAATGCGCCCTGTCCTCTTTCTTCTCTTTCAGCTTCCAGCATTTTCATCTTTCTTTCAAGTCATCTAATATCTTAATCCTCCTTCCTAAGATCCTCTTTCTCTCAACCTTTCCTTCAATGACGTCGTACAGAAGACAGTTCCTCCTAAGGATGTGTCCAAAACACAGGACACAACTTGATAATATAAATGTTTGACCTTTGAATACGGTTAGGATGGTAATACATTGAGCTTTAGTTGTTGATACGCCCCCTTCAAAAGTATTTGGTACTTATATAGGTGAAATATAAAATAAAGCAGGTAAAAGTTGATTTAAATTTCCCTATTTGGATGATCCCCTAATGTTTTAGGCATTAGTTAAAATAATTTAATCTGGTTCCATGGACGAATGATCTAAGGCGTCTTTCTTGTACTAGACTGGTATGCTGATGATGGGTAGATTGGGGTTCGAATCCCATTCGGTCTTGACTGAGAGTGCTTTTCCTAAATGGTTTCCCACTCTCTTGCCACGACAATGTAAATATTATACCTCTAAAATGTATCCTTTTTCAGCCCTACCCTATTAAATAAACTATTATATATTCTATTCTGAGAATTGAAAAATGACACTTGGACACGGGAATAGAACCTGGGACCTTTGTCATAATACGCCAATGCTCTAACTGAGCTATCCAGAAATCATCCTGTGCCCAGGGTTATTCTTCACTCATATTTTAAGGCAGAGTCTATGACGGACGTGCGGAAATCGTCGGCTACAAAATGTGTGATTTTATTAAGATCACGAGCTATAAAATAACGCAGCCAACTTCAACTAGGTAGTTGGCTTATTGCTGCCCCTTGTACAAAGCATAAATAATAGCTTCGGCTATTTGATTCTCAAAATATATGCAACCCCTTACAATTATAATAATGGTACAAGTGATCTTAATAAAATCACACATTTTGTAGCCGACGATATCCACACGTCCATCAGAGAGACTGCCTTAAACTATGAGTGAAGAATGACCTTGGGAACGGGATGAATCCTGGATAGCTAAGTGGTAGAGCATTGTACTAAGCCAAATGTCCTGGGCTGTGTGTGTTTTTACCTTTTTATGAAATGTACACTCAAGTTTTAGTATGAAGAACCTTATAATTTTTATTTAGTGGTCAACCTTAATAATAATAATTTTAAAAAATATTATTAGTGTTAGTATTGCCCATCAAAAGTGACTGCTACAACTCACATGATTTATGTATGAATATATAAAAGTAGCTCTAGTAAAATTTTATAGCTGTCCAATAAGGGTACTCCTATGAAAAATTAAACCGTATGACTAATTTTGGTAGATTAACTAGTGGCAGGGATTCAAATATGTTTTTAAAAAAACACACCAAAAATTGGAGTTAAGAGTTTAAAATCTATATAACGTACTTTTTTTTCCCCCCTTTGCAATTAATCGTCTCTTAAAACAAGGCCTCCTAGTCATCCTCCTTTTTCTCATTTCCTCAAGTTGGTTCTCATTTCCTCCCCCTCCTCTCTCCCTATTCCCTTCCTGCTTTAAATTCTCACTCTCTACTTACTTTGTATGCAGAATAAGACCTTGGGGAGGGCCAGAGACAGAGCCAAATTAAATATGAGTTAATTGCTTGTCACGTTTAGGTTTTGGATTCTTCATCGTGGGACCCGGTTGCCTTTATCCAACAACCACCCCCGGACACGGAGGGATGGAGTTCAAGAAGAAGGGGTAGTTTTACCCTTTTAATAGTAAGGGATAGAACAGAACTAGGAACTGATTGGATTCACGTTTAATTCAAGTCTTCTTTTAGGTTATGTCTCCCCCATTTCGGACAACTGGCAACTGACGCTAATTAGAATAGACTATGCCTGGTTAGGAACACACACACTAGCAATACATAGCCCACTTCAGTGGCCACATGGTGTAAGGCGTTACTCTCGCATTAGCCTAGACTGCGGATGACGGAGATATAAATGTTTGAGTCTCGGTCGGGTGTATTGAGGGTGGTTTTTTCAAAATGGTTTTCCTCTCTTCCTTCACTCAAATGCGAATACACCTTCTATAAATATAGCCTCCCTAATCCCTAAAACCATCAGCGTAATCATTACATATATGTGTATAACCAGAACGGGTAGTAAGACGTGGTGATAAAATAATAATAAGATAAAACCATACATAATTTCTTATATTACATTATAGACATAAATAGTGACAACATTTTGAAAAATCAGTCATTAGTTAACTACTCTTAATTTGAAATCTAAAATAGGAATTTTAAAAAAAATCCCTGAGGCATTTCCATATAACATCCAAATATACAGTTGGAACAAAATCGGTCAAACGGTTTCGGCTGTAGGCCCAGTTACAGACAGACGGATGGAAGTACAGACAAACAAAAACACGGATGAATAGAAAGAGAGATGGTTAGATGGAAGAGGCATAGAAAGACGGACGAACGGATATACATAGAGACGGGTAGCTGGAAGGAAAGATAGTCAGAAGGATGGATGGAAATACACAGATATGAGTATATTGAAGAACCGGTGAACAAAAGGACGGGTAGACACAAAAATGGGTTGCTGGAAGGACTGATAAACTGCTGAATGAACGGATAGCCACAGAGATGGGTAGCTGGAAGGACTGATAAACTGCTGAATGAACGGATAGATACAGAGATGGGTAGCTGGAAGGACCTATAAACAGATGGACGAATAGACAGGAAAGATAGATTTACAGACAGACATATGGATCATTTGCATGGAGGGAAGGTGGGGTAACCTTTCTGAAACACTCTTAGAAGACTCGACTGGTATTAGAACCCCGACCTTCTCGTTGCAAGGCAAACCATACTAAGTGAGCATGAACGTTTAGGGGGTAATACATAAACCACGTAATACTCTTAAGGGTGGTTTGAGGGTGTACCCGGTACCTCTAATGTCTATGTGGTGTT
>CABFVX010000195.1:371161-386724 GCA_902151425.1 Timema shepardi | reverse complement strand
CCCCCCCCCCCCGCCCCGCAAGTGGATCAGATCGCTTCCTCTCCGCCCTCAGGGTGAAAGTCTTGTAGTCTCACCTCTTTTCCTGACCTGTGACCCCGACCCTGCGCGGCAGTCAGTCTCACTCGTCGGTCACGACTTCTTGTGTTGGTGACATCTTCACGGGCTGCGCGTGACGCGTGCGCACGAACCAAACCACGTCATGCGGTGAGACTATAGTCTAGAATTAAACCCCTAGGTGTAGCATGCCTTGATCGTTAAGGAAATACCTGTCATTTCTATATTTATAAATAGCTTTGAGTGAAAGTTTGTATAAAAAATAATCGGTTTTGATCTTTGCCTCTTGATCAAAATTAAAAATCAACAAACTCAACATCTTAAAGAATCAACTTTTAAACAAATAGCAAAATAAGGTGGTGAAATGACACCACTTTTATACCTCAGTTGGTGGCATGTCTCTCTATTGAGTTAGAGGTCTCGGGTTCAATTCCTGGCCTGGCCTAAATATTTGGCATCGATGAAATGTGAGTTTCCCCTTTGAAAGAGGTGATTATATCACCACACGACATATAAACTGATTAAAATTTACAACATACACAATATCCAGCCCCCCTTCCCCCTCCGTTAATTCATTGAAAAAGGGTAAATCAACATTTCACCAATGATACTTTTTTTTTGCCGTGCCAGGAAGCGAACCCGGAACTTCTAGCCCAGTAGACAGACATGCTATAACGACTGAGCTAAGGTTTCGGACTTTGGTGGTAGTTGATGGGAGTCCCATTCTTCTTTTCGAGGTTAGAAGATGTCATCTGGTCATCTGGGTGACACTTTCAAGATTTCCGTCCAGACGTTGCTTCAGGCACTGACTGATTACTTAATAGAAACACTTTTCAGTTCTACTTTCTAACATTTTCCCTGCTGTGCTCCAGAAATGTTTGCATGAACTCGTTGGGGGGAAAAATGGGGGCGCTCTGTAATTGACTGTATGTTTTGTGGGATCGTATTAAGAAGAATATTATTTGATTAGTGTTTAAAACGCTACTATTATATATCTACTTTCACCCTTTCCCCCCCTGAAAATATGCCTAATAATGTTTTATATGTATTTATCCTCAAATTCTAGACTCCAAGACATAAAAATTCATAGCATATATATAATATAAAGGGTTTAAATATATATGTATGTACACTTATATATAATTGTATCTATATATTACATAATATAGTATATAATCTAGTATATAATTATATATTATATCTAAAAACTTTAAATTGTTTCAAGTGGGCGTTAGTATTTTACAAAATCCTTGCTAGGGGACTTCAGTGCAAAGCACCTCAGTCAAAATATCCCTCTCTTCTCCCCTTGGAAAAAAAAAATGCCTTTTGTGTTTTAATACGCCAAGTCACCAATTCTTCAGCTATCATTTGAGATGCGTCAATTTTTACAACCCCAAAATACATCTATTTAGCTTTTATAAATGTTTGCTAATTTACGTTTATTTGTACCTATATGTCTTAAAACCTATATCGAATGGCGTTCTATCTATAATATTCCACCTTAAATTGTTAAAGAGTTGTTTTTAGTCGGGGAGGTTGTAGTCCCGGTCGAATGTGCTGAGGATTATTTATCCTGCTTGAATGGTTTCTTACTCATCCATAAAAGAAATATTCTAGAATTTTCTTGTAACTATTGCAAATGGTATATTTTATAATTGCTTGTACAGTACAAAAATACAAATGGTATAATTTACCACTTACGTAATTGCTGCACATGGTAAATTTTATTATTTTTATCAGGTGTTCTGTCTTATGACAGGGTCATTTCTTTTATTATTATTATTATTATTATTATTATTATTATTAGCACCGCGTCTTACTACCCGTTCGGACTAGACGCACTTACGCTAATGTGTAATGGTAGGGTGATTGCGAGATTGAAATGGAGGACCTACAGTTTAACATGGAATCCGAACCACGGTGGAGGCCTGGCATTCCCCACATTCACAAGATGTCTTGTCAGATTCATTTCTTTTGTCAATGAACTTAGACCACCAATGTGCCCTGTCATACGCCTTCTTCTCCTTAAGCTCCCAGAATTTTCTTCTTTCCTTCAAGTCATCTAGTAGTTGTATCCTTTCTAGGCTCCTCTTTCCCTCAACCTTTACCTTTCTTCTATGATATATTTTACAATTATATTAAGGTAATGTTTTAGAATGTTTTTTACAAACATGTGTAGTTACTGTAATCATCTAACTCCCCTCACTATCTTATCTCTGTATAACTTGATGTCATCTTACCCACATAATGATACTGGATCGAGTTTATTATAGTCAATTTCATGACAGGCACACACTCTAGTGGCTTCAAGGTGGTACTAGACAGTGCAGGTCAAAGGTCGTCACCACCACTGGAATGTGCCCAGAGACCCTCCCACCGAGTCTGTTGTTGTCTGGAAACACTGAAGCGCTTACTTTCCACGATATACCTAACACTTGGATATTTTTGTTGGATGTGGTTAAGGAGCTTCCAGTGACGCCATTAGAGTGACGGCCTTGGTTAAGAGGAGAGAGGGATGGGACAATCTCTTAATAAATAAGATTTCCTTAACATTAGGTTACTATCTTAATCAATGTTTAGATAAGAAATTAAAGATATAAAGATGAAGCTGATATAGTTTAAGCGTGTGTCTTCACTAAAAAAAACCTTTACTTTGCATCAAGTAGTTTAATAACGTATAATTTAATGTAATACGATGGTAAATATATTAATACAAGAACTGTAGCAAATAAAATAAATACATTTAAATTTAAAACATGTTTGGTGAGAAATGAAAACTTTGTAATTAAGAGACATTTAAAAAAATATTTTCTTTAAACTGTTACAAGACTGTTATAAGGTAGTGTAGGGTTTTTAAGTGGATGAAATTTAATTGAAACAAAGTGTTTTAAAAGATTGATGTTATTAAGTGTGAATTAACTTTTTGTAAATCTGAAACCCTATATCTTTATTGGGATGGCGTATTTCTTCAGGTTTTAATTCAACAAGTTTTGACTTTCATAACATCAGGATTCTTAAAAAATGTGAATGTCTGTGTTGACCTTCACAAAACAACGTAAAAGAGCTAATTAATTTATTTAAATCCATTGTCAATATGTGAATATTTAATCTCTTATCAAGTATTTTATAAAATATTAGTCTTAAAACAAATATATTATTCTGATAACAAACATACATTATAGTCCCGTATAGTAATTGGACATTTTACTATCTCTGGTTTTGTCTGAATTTAATTTAAAAAAACTCTTCTATAGTATTGTTAATGTGCTATCAGAAAGTAGGACTAAACGTATTTGTAAAAGCTCATTAGATTTTTTGTAGAAAGGTTAATATATCAAAAGTGCTAGGTGTTGATTAAAGTGTTTGTGTTTTCACAAGAGTTGTTTAATTTCTATAAATGCATACGTGAAAATATTTTATACATTGAAATATATGCCTAACCTAGTCCATTTAAAAGGGTAGGGCTTATATTGAGATTGGGGGTCAAAAGACCCTTTTAAAAAATTAGTGATAAGATTGTATACTTCTCCTACCCTACGCTGGTGACCCTTCTCAAATTACCGGAGAACCACTGGTAAAGTCCAACTTTCATTTAAAAAAAGCCTTTGTATAGGTCAGCTAAAAAAGCTAAAACTTAAACGCATTCATACGTCATTTGCAACTTTCACTTTTAAGATTTTTCACTACCTGTAAAATCACACTAAAAATACAAAAAATCAATTTTGATTGCAATAAAATATTTTCGTGTTGTATAAAAAATCTCTTCCTATGAAAATTTGACTGTAACTACAAATGAGTATAATATTTTAATAGATTTTATAACGCCTTTGACTCCCTAATGATAAATATTTAGAAATACTTGGCAAAATCAAAAGTTAGTATCTTTGGTGCTAAAATTGGTAATAAAAAAAATTGACTCAATTTACCCTTTAATCAAACCAAATTCAATAATATATCCAAAGCCAAACTGGAAAACAACATTTTAAAAATATACCTTTAGCTGATATTACAAATGTGACTATCAAAAGCAATAAATATGTTTTTTTGTATGCTTCACTCTGATATATTCATAATTAGCTTACCACGTCAGTGGCTGGATAGTCTAACCTTAATGCATCACTCTTGTGTTAGATTAGATTACTGACGATGGGGAGATTAAGGCTCGAATCCAATTTGGATTTACTAAAAATGGGTCTTCTTAAATGGTCTCCCACTATTATTCAACGCAGTTGAGGATATATAAGCTATAAAATGCTTCCTTCCTCATCCCTACCCCATTAGAGTAACTATCATGTATGTGTATATTATTATCACCACGTCTTACTACCCGTTCGGGTTGTACGCACTTACGCTAATATGTAATGGTAGGGTGATTGTGAGATGAAATGTAATACTTACACTTTAACGTGGGATCCGAACCCCGGTGGAGGCCTGACATTCCCCACATTCACAAGTTGAGATTAATACACGTCTTGTCAGAGGTGAAGGAAGGGTTTGGCAATCGGATAAATCTGTGCTGGGACCAAGGATTGAACCCCGGACTCCCAGAACAGTAGTCTGACACCTTACCCCTAGACCTACAGGTCACCCTATTTTAGCTATGTTTATAACCTGAACAGGTAGCAAGACGTGGTGATATATATATATAAATTAATTTAAAAGGTTACGCATACGAACTTTGCCCAATGTTCTGTGACTCTAACGTGTAGATATTTACACGCCATATGATAAATGGCCGTGTAGGGCTGGTAGTCTCGAATTAAAACGTAAGCGGCCGAGAAGAGCTATTTGTCTCGCGTGTCGTATGTTATGACAGCGGAGGAAGAAGATGTTTGTCGCTAGAGATGTATGGACCAGTCCCTCAGCTCAGTAAATTCCAGGCAGGTACTTGTAAACACATGGGAGTGCAACCGGTATTAGCCGCATCAGGAGGAGATTAACAGTTGGCTATGTCAGGTTGAAAAAAACAACTTTTAAAAGAAAGAGAGATAGAGAAAGTTATATTTGAGTTTCATGCGTTCCGGTCTGCTACCAATCCTGGCTATTTGCATTATTAAGTGAGAAGGAATGAGTGAGATAGAATTAACAATAAATGTGGCCGCAATTACGTGGATAGGTAGGGGAAATGGGAGTTGGAGAAGCAAGTTAGGAAAAATTACTTCAGCCCCCCCGGCATGGATTAGAAGCGTAACCTCCACATTATTAGCAAACCTTTCTAGAGAAGATCGACATATTTATTTGTATGTCCACCAGTGCGGCTAGCTAAAGAGGTATATTAATCTAAAATGTTGTTTTTAAGGCACCTAAATCTTTGTCCGTTATTTGTAAAATAACATTTTAAAGTTTACATAGGCCTGTTTTACTTTAAGTCAGTAGAGGGTCTTTTGATAACCTTAGTCATCCCTTTAATATTACATAATTAGTCACCTTCTGTCTAAGAATATCGATTAAAAAATACTCCATAAACCAGTTTATCTAAAATTGCCGTTCATACAGCACACTCTTTTTACTAAAAAGTATATTTAGAAAAAATACTTTTTTTAATACGCTCTAGGCTTTATTCTGAGAGTATCTTTATTCATAACACAAATTTACATCCTATTTCTCATTATTTATTATATTGTGAGGAATAATATGTGAATTTTTGTTACAAACAAAGCTAAATTAAGGCCTACAGCTTTTTAAAAGAAAAAAATCTAATTGTTGTTTTCACGTCATATCGCGCCTGTCCATTTTTTTTTTCACTTCCCTAACAATGAACATTTCCAAAATTATGGATAATCCCAAATTTTAATAATCTGGATTGAACCTTATCCCATAAAATTTAGACAAACAACAAAATGCAATTATATAAAAAAAAAACTTTTACTGAAACGAAATCCAAGCTTAAGAAATCCCGAAAGAAAAAAAATTAAGAATTCTCTTCTTGAAAGTAGGCTTCGTGGATTATCGGCGTCTTCTAATTATTCTGTTATCTCTTGACTCACTTTACTTACCTGTCGGTATGTTCTAGTGAAGGGTTCTATCAAACGAAAACTATCGAATAATCATTTGATAGTGCCCATCACCAATGCGTTCTCCCACGATTGTACCCTCTCGATCTTCGTTCCAGAGATCGAGAGGGAGGAGGTGGAGGAAGGCCGAATTGAAACAAATGACGGTTGGACTAGACGAGACGCCGTATGACGGATGAAGTGGCAAGTACCACCATGTCTTCACGCACTTCAACTTTCTCCAGATGGACTTGCGTGGGCATATATCCCTCCTTCCTGCGTCTCTTTTTACACCTGGGACCACCCCATAGCTGCACATCCTACCCTCTGGTCGCCTGGCAAAGGCGGTGGCTAACGCAGTATTGTTGACAGAGTCCACTTATATGGAAAACAAAACGGTATATTTAAACTCTCCCGTTTCAAATTTCAAAATTTAGCTTCACCAGAATTCTAATTCATCCGGCCGTAGAGGGTGAAACCAACTTAAATCGGTACATCCTGCTAGATGTATTGTTTACCACGCGAATACTTTCTAATAAGTGAAATCTAATCAAAATCATGTATTTTCAATCAAATATACCTGCGTTTGGTACTTAGGGCAAAGTTTCCTTATAATGTATGTTTAATCTTTAATATTAATCACATTCTAAGAAACATTTTAAATGTATTCTAATTACAACTATTAAATATATTCCCTTGTAACTTGTGGTCCTATGTATACTCCATTCACGGAAGGAATTACTCTCTGAAAGGTCTTTTATCCTACCAATATCGTACTATATAATAGATTTCTGGTAGAGAAAAAAGCTTTTCAGAAAACAATTCCTACGGTAGACGGAATTTAAGAGAAAATGGATCGTATTCATAGGGAGGTTATCACAATTATACGAGCGTTATGTCTAGGTTGAAATCACGGTGGAGTGAAGGATATGGAGGTGGCCGTTTCATCAAGATCTTCCCTTCATCCCACCAATCAAATTTTGGGGAGTTTCCTTAAAGCTTACTTGTATGACAAGGATTATTAGACCACGCCAACTTAAATTCACAAATTTTTTATTTTTGTAGATTAATAACCCTTGAATTTATGCGCCTTAAGACCTATTTTTGTATGTGTAAATTAAGCTTAGCGGTAAAAGCCATACACTATAAATGCTCAATCATTATAGGCCTAGTACTCTATTTGAACGAGATCGAATCAAGAGCTAACGCACTACTCCCGCAGTAAGCTAGATTGCCGACGATGGGGAGATTGAGGTTCGAATCTCAGTCGGATCTACTGAGGGTGTTTTTTCCACTCGTCCTCCATGCAAATTCTGATACATTTATTCTGAATATAACCTTCCTAGTAACAAAACCACTAGCGTAATTAGTACATAAGCGTATAACCCAAACAGTTAGTAAGGCGTGGTGCTGTAAGAAGAAAAAAAAAGTCGAATTGCAAGTATTGGTTGTGGAAACCCCTATTCAATAACAAAGGAGGGGGGGAGGGGGGTTAGATTTCACTCATGTCGAATATAATACACTGTTCATTACTGCCACATATTGAGTTATCAACCCTATATTAGTTTAGGCCGCCTTAGTTCATCGAGCAATAGATAGTTCATACCCTCGGTTTCATCGTCCCACATTGTGTGTGGTGTGTCTCTCTGACGCCTGATGTAGCTCGTTAGCGGATGGAGAGAATATTCCTCTGTCATCCAGTCAACTTGATGGTCTTATCTGGTCTTCGGGGCGGCCGTGATTAAGAGTGGACTTACCGTACACCAAGTACAAACTATACATCTTGATACTCCTCTACTGCTGTTCATGATAGCTGTCGTTAGAAGAGGACTTACCATCGATTAAATACAAACCATAGATCTTGATACTCCTCTACTGCTTTTCATGGTAGCTGTGGTTAGAAGAGGACTCACTATCGATTAAATATTAACTATAGATCTTGATGCTCCTTAACTGATATTCAGACTGGCTGCCGTTAGAAGAGGACTTGCCATAAATCAAGTACACACTTTATATAGGTTATGTTCCTATCTAATGTTTATAAGAGCAGTCATTAAAGAAATACTTATTTTTCAACGCATGTAAATTAAGGAGATATATTTTTTTCGTTTTTCATGTCGGTGACAGTAAAAGGCGCGCTTACTAAAAATTAGGGATCTGGATGCTTATTCGTGTTATTCAAGGCAACGTACATTTAGAAAAAGTCTAACTATCCAGCTAGTACAAATTAGGTCTCGCAAAGTTTTTATTTACACTTTAGGTAAGGGAGTCAATGGTAAATGTTTCAGTTTTATATTATTAAAATAATGATAGTGTAAATTGCTTTCTAAACCTACAAGAAAAGTTTCATAAAATACTTCACTTACAATTTGATTTAGCTAGAGAGGAACTATTTTAGACAGTCCATAGAGTTAATAAAATCATTTTAATATACCCGCTTCGGTCACTTTAGCAACATAATAGACCAGGAATCTCCAAACAGCGGCCCACGGGCCACATACAGCCCATCACAAGATTATATCCGGCCCTTTCCAATATTTTATCAAAAACAAATTACTTGTTTTTCTTTGTTATTTCTTAACCACGTAATATATTTGACCTGTCCAGTTCCTGTAAGCACGCGTGCTTTCCCTATGACACAAAGCCTGAGTGCTTTCCCCCTATGACACAAAGCCATAGTGCTTTCCCCCAGACACCAAGCCAGAGTTCTTTCCCCCTATGACACCAAGCCAGAGTGCTTTCCCCCATGACACAAAGCCAGAGTGCTTTCCCCCTATGACACAAAGCCAGAGTGCTTTCCCCCTATGACAAAAAGCCATAGTGCTTTCCCCCATGACACAAAGCCATAGTGCTTTCCCCCTGACACAAAGCCAGAGTTCTTTCCCCCTATGACACAAAGCCAGAGTGCTTTCCCTCATGACAAAGCCAGAGTGCTTTCCCTCATGACAAAGCCAGAGTGCTTTCCCTCATGACAAAGCCAGAGTGCTTTCCCCCTATGACACAAAGCCATAGTGCTTTCCCCCTTACACAAAGCCAGAGTTCTTTCCCCCTACGACACCAAGCCAGAATGCTTTCCCCCATGACATAAAACCAGAGTGCTTTTCCCCTATGACACAAAGCCAGAGTACTTTCCCACATGACACAAAGTCAGAGCACTGTCGGAATTTCAAAACCTCATTTTCAGTCGCAAGCCCCATTCCTTATACCGACAAAAGAACTGAGAACTGCTTGACTGTGACGATTTTTAGGTAGTTCCAAGTCTCCCGGCAGAGAGTTAGAAAAGGAAAGTCCCGAAAGATGTTACTTAATTATGTAAAATAAGTAGTTATATTGACTAATTATTATAAATATATTTTATTACATATAAATTGATTCATGTTTCACAGAAAAGAATCAACCTCGATCATTTTTTTATCAAACACTGACTGGCTTTGTAAAGTGGCATTTTTTACAGACGCGACCACCCATTAGACTTGAGTCTAAATTTGCATACTGAAACAAATTTATTTGCGCATGTCAAGGCATTCAAGGCAAAAATAATGTTACTTGAAGAACAAATTATCGTTACTTTGGCCCCCAAACATGTGTAAAATATATTATGTGGCCCACGTAGCATAAAGTTTGTAGACCCCTCTACTAGACTAACGTTGACGGTGTGATTATTTTCTAAGCTTTCCACTCCCCATTCACGCACATGGTGGTAAACTTCTTCTAAATTCAACCTTCCTCAATCTTCTTCAACCTTACCACATTAGCATAATAATTAGTACATACACGTATAACCCAAACGATTAGTGAGACGTGGGGGAAAATAAAAAAATAATGTATGTACTTAGTTTTTAATATATTATTAATAAATCAAGATGATATCTATGCTGATTGCAAAAAAACACTGTATTTTCTAAAATTTCCTGCCAGATTTACTAACAAAATATACAAAAATGGCTCTTTCAAAGAACTCAAGTTAAGGCAGTGTTTTTACAGTTTTTATAGCAAATCACTTATTTTAGTAAAAAATAAATCAAATATTGCTCCAGTAGAAACAAAGCGTTTAATTTTCTTCACAAGGCGATATCAACAGTTTGTATAATATCATTAGATTATTAGATTAGATTAGAGCATTAGATGACAAACTATTTAAATGAAGAGAAAAAGTGTTCATTAAATTCCAAAACACCGTTGACGGATATTAAAGAAATATTATGGCCACCATGTGAAGAAAATTAAGTTATCTTTATACTGGAAAATTATTTGATTTCTCTTAACAAGAAAAAAAAAATTGAAAATCCCGCCTATAGCTCGTGTTATTTACACTCTTTTCGTTAAATAGGCTGGTTGATATATATATATACATCAGCCAGCCTAATTACATATATATATGTATGGTAATATTTATATATATGTATTATTATTACTATTAGCACTACAATGGTAAGGTGATTGTGAGATGGAATGGAGGACCTACATTTTAACGTGGAATCCAAACCACGGTGGAGGCCTGGCATTCCCTACATTCACAAGATATCTTGTCAGAGGTGAAAGAAGGGTTTGGTAATCTAGATAAATCTGTGCCGGGACCAAGGATTGAACCCCGGACCCCCAGCACAGAAGTCCGACACCTTACCCCTAGACCGCCAGGTCACCAACTATATATATATATATATATATATATATATATTACCATCATTAGTGAAACTGTACGAAACAAGAATCTTTCCCAAGTTATAACCCATCATTATTATAGTCTTAAGGGCTAATCCCCCTTAACGCCGTGGCCACCAGCCGCCAGTATGATATGGTCATGCTCCAAGTATCTGTGTAACATTGTTCCCGGCGGACATGGTCAAGTAATTTGTTCCTCTAGACTTTCCTACTCAAGTAGACATTACGTACCGTATTGTGCATGGTCACAATGACGTTCTTTCAATACAAACCTAATTATTTATTTAAATGTCTGTTAACTCAAGCCAAGAGGGGGAAACTTTTCAGAGGAAATATTTTGAAAGGACACTTCACTTTTAAAAGTTGAAAGATGTTTGATGAAGAAGAAAAATATCACACAATAATGAGGGCATTTTCTTCCTCTCACTTTTTATTTTGGCTATTACTGGCCTTAGAGACTCTAATATTTGACGATGTAGCTTAAGGTACTCGTATTTGTAGGCACGCGGACTAAGAACGTAAATCTCGTCTAGTTTGATTTCATAGCGACGAAAAGTTACCCTTGTATTTAAATATGTATTAATTGACTTGCAAGACTTATACACTAACTTAAAATATATCTTATAAACAAAATCAAATTCTTTAAATTGAAAACTGACACTCTGACACGGGAATAGAACCCGGGACCTTTAGCTTATTACGCCAAATGCCCTTATAAATAAGATACCAAGGATTTGTCACGTGATTAGGGTCAATCTTCACTCATATTTTAAGGCAAAGTATATGATATTTTAGATGCTGCTATATCTGTGCTTAACTAAAATATCCACTTTCAGTGACCGCGTGGTCTAACATGATAACCTCGCAGTAGACTAGACTGCCGATGACGGGGAGATCGATTCTCGGCTAGGTGTATTGAGGGTGATTTTCCAAAATAGTTTTTCACTTTACCTCCACGCAAATGCTGGTACATTTAAAAATACCCTTCTCGATCCCTAAAACGTTATTGTAATTAGTGCATAAGCGTATAGCCCAAACGGATAGTAGGTATAAGACGTGCTGCTTAAAATCTATAATAGCTCGGCTATTTAATTCCTTATCAAACAAAATATTTAAAAATAATAACAGTACGCTTAATACTACACGTTCTGTCAAAGCACAGCTACATATCACAGGTTGTTTATAAATTATAAACACAATTATTGCCTAAGTCTTAATACATCATCTTGTGAATGTGGGGAATGCCAGGCCTCCAACGTGGTTCGGATACCACGTTAAATTGTAGGTCCTCAATTTCATCTAACAATCACCCTACCATTACACATGAGCGTAAGTGCGTATAACCTGAACGGGTAGTAAGACGTGGTGCTAATAATAATCTTAATAAATGTGTTATTCTAAGAGCCATTTTAAAACCGTTTACGGTGATTATGAACGCGAAGCAAGTAATTTTTCTTTTAATCAAGTAGACTGCCACAGTTAGGTCAATACTTTAGTAAACTTTAGTTATTATTATTATTATTATTAGCACCGCGTCTTACTACCCGTTCGGGTTATACGCACTTACGCTAATGTGTAATGGTAGGGTGATTGTGAGATGAAATGGAGGACCTGCAGTTTAACGTGGAATCTGAACCACGGTGGAGGACTGGCATTCCCCACATTCACAAGATGTCTTGTTGGAGGTGAAGGAAGGGTTTGGTAATCAGATAAATCTTTGCCGGGACCGAGGATTGAACCCCGGCCGCCAGCATAGAGGTGTGACACCTTACCCCTAGACCACCAAGTTACCTAAACTTTAGTTAATTACCACGGGCAGTTTTAAGGTAGCTCCTAAAATAAATAATTTACCAAGTATTTTGATTGGGTGAATAATTTATAGAAATTCTGAATATTTATTTATTGAGCAGGACTATTAACCCTGGCACAAATAGTAAATATCTTAGTTTCCTCCTACCGGAATTGAACCAGGTCTTCTTAAATTTGTGATTGACTAATATAGCAATTTAGTCATTGGTAGATAAAAATATGTTGTAGATATCATATTGAAATATATTATATGCTCTTAAAATATAAGTTTTGCGTTCTGCTATTAAATTAAATCCAAACAAATAGGACATTTAACACTTTTTTTCATAGTAAGATGAACAATTAAGAGAAAGGCAAATTTACTATCGATACATAAGCGTAAGGAATTAAATTTATTTCTGTCTTCACATTGTTAGCGTGTGTGTGTGTGTGTGTGTGTGTGTGTGTGTGTATTTAGAGGGAGTGGGGGTAGGAAGTATTTTGAGTAAAGGAGAAGGAAAAATTTGCAGAGACACACGCACAGCGTTAATAACGTCCACGAGAGAAACATTCTTCCTCCTGGGAATGTACTTCCTCTTATTTCCATACTGGTCCTCGTATGGTAGGAATGTAAATACGACAGGTGTTATGGGTTGGTAGCACTGTCCGACCGTTCGAATGGTGGAGAACGGCACTAGTTTCACTCTTGTCCCCTGATTTATGCAGTCCCGCCAACCCTAATTGGACCCATTCATCAAATGGAGGGGAAATTTGTTGCTCAACCTTTAGATACATTCATTCATTCATTCATTCATTCATTTAAAGTCTAAGTGAGGGATTTGTGTGTGTGTAAAAGTAAAATTTGTTTGTATTTAGTTTACCATATTCTATGAGCAGCATTTTAATTTTGTTAATCCGAACATTTTCATGTTTGAATGACATGGTAGATTTCAAATATACGTATGAATATGACACATGGGTTAATCGAACCCGGAATATTTTAACTTGCATGTTATTGCTCCCACAGTTAAATTTTCTTGGCAAGAGTATTTAAGAAAATTCAAACTTATTTTTTTCTATATCCAAAATTGATAGCGTTGTACTATTTTATTTGTGTTATTTTAAAGTTAGGTCTATTTATAATATATATTTTGACCATTAACTCCAATACTACATTCTATATACAGAAACAGTTCTAGCTGTCTTGATTGCATGACCTTAAATTATTTACAAGGACACACACTAAAGAACCATAAGTAAGGTCAACTCGCATTTGGTCGGAAACCAGATAAAAGCTACGCTATCACATCATATATTATCATCTTCTTCTATATTCATAACCCACAATGAGTTTTATTTGCAGGTTGTTGTAAACTAATGTAATTCAAGAGCCGTTTTTTGATAGGTCTTGCCGTTTAGCCACAAGAGACCTACAAAGAAAGGTACTCACAGACTTTAAAGCTGCTCCGCAATTTTGAATTTTTTTGTGGGGGCTTAAAATTGAAATTTTCAATTTTTTTGAATTTTCTCGTCGATTACAGGGTATAAGCTATAAGTTGGCCAAATTTCAAGTTTCTATCTCATCTGAAAGTGGGTAAACATTAATGTCGGCGAGTCAGCCACGTGGCTTTATAGTAGTACAAATTGAATAGTTGGTTTCTTTGTCATGAGCATTGTGCTAGATCTACCACAGGCAGAGGGCCAACACTTTAAAATTAGTATCCCATGAGCGCCTCTAAGGTGGGATTTAAATTTTTCTATCAGATTTCTTAAAATGTATTAAAATCTGGGTTGGACAAAATAAAATTAAGAGATATTTTTTCTCTCTCTTTCAAGCAAATAATATATATTTTATTACTAACCGTATGGGTTTTACGTCTATGTACTAATAATCACACTAATGGTTTAGGGATAGGGAAGTTTTAACTGAGAGGAAGTACACCTGAATTCGCGTGTAAGTAAAGTGTAAAACCATTTAGGATAAACCATTAGTGCCTCCGAATGAGATTGAACCCTAATCGCCCCGTATTCGGCAGTCTAGTCCAAGACGAGAGTAGTGAATTATACCGCGCAGCCACCGAAGCAGGCGTATCAAAAATAGAGTGTCCGGGGTAACCACCCAATGAATTGCGTGACTACCCCGGGCAACGCCGGGTACTTTTGCTAGTAGACAATTTAATGCAAACACTTAATTCATTTTAAGTTATACAATAAAAATTAAGATAATCTTTAAATATACCTCTTTGGCTGATTTCAAAATAATATTTTTAAATAACAAGTTTTTAATCAATATTAAAATGTAGTGCATTTCCAACTGTGAAAGTGTTATCTTTTCTTCAATATGGCACAATGAAACTCACAAAAATGTTTCAGAGAAGCAACTTTCATTTTGAAAATAGGTATTGAGGTTATATTCTGTTGTAAAGGGAATGTTGATTAAGATTTACCGAGGAACGGAATTGAAATGACTCATTAAAACCCGACTCGGTTACGTGATACAATTTACTAGCGAAACTACTTAATATTTTATGAAACTGGACGAAGAAATAGAAAATAAATTTGGCAAAGAACATAGAGCGGAATTTATGTGTAGTCACAATTGGAGAAAGCAATATTTTTTTATATCTAAAATCCTATTAGGTTTTAAAGAGGTTTTTTTAGCACTGCTTCTTTCTACCCGTTCGGGTTATACGCTTATGTACCAATTACGCTAATGGTTTTAGGGATTAGAAAGGTTATATTTAAAGGAAATATACCCATATTTGCAGGGAGGGAGAGTGGAAAACCATTTAGGAAAATCCACCCTCCCTACATTTGACCAAGATTCGAACCTCAATCTCCCTATAATCGGCAGTCTAGTCTAGTATGAGAGTAGCACGTTAGACTTTGTGGCCACCAAGGTTGGGCTACCATGCAGGTGCGAGTGTTTTAACCCGTTAAGATGATGATTTGGTGGTGGTGGTGATGATGTTGGTGGTGGTGGTGGTGGTGGTGGTGGTGATGTTGGTGGTGGTTATGTTGGTGGTGGTGATGGTGGTGGTGGTGGTGGTGGTGGTGGTGGTGGTG
>CABFVX010000195.1:325734-370932 GCA_902151425.1 Timema shepardi | reverse complement strand
GGTGATAGTGTTATGATGGTGGTGGTAGTGATGTTGGTGGTGATAGTGTTGGTGATGATGGTGGTGGTGGTGGTGGCGGCGGTGGTGTTAGTGATGCCGGTGAGGATGACGGTGGTGGCGGTGGTGATGGTGGTGATTGTGTTGGTGGTGGTGATGATGGTGATGATGGCGGTGGTGGTGGTGATGGTGGTGATGGTGGTGATGGTGATTGTGATTATGTGGTGCCAGTAGAAGTCTAAAGACATAGCTTAAATTTAATTTACCAGACTATGGCAAGCATAGAAAAAATTCCTCTTCGGGAAAAATACCTATGATATCACGCGGGAATCGAACCCGGGAACCTCTAGATTAGTAGCCCACTGTACCAATAAGCCGGCCATACTTATACCTAAACCAAGTTGATTGATTGGTCAACTACATATTGCTTTCCCATTCAGGCTATCCACATAGTCACACACTAGACGTAGGAATGAAGAAGGTACCATATAGAAAAAATGTCCCTACATTTGTGCGGAGGGAGTGTGGAAACCCGTTTAGGGACAAACCACATATGAACATCTGACAAGTTTATGAACCCTGATATCCCCGTCACTGGTAATCAATTTTGATCCGAGAGTGACGCCTTATACCATGTGGCCACCAACGTGGATCTCAAACTAAGTTATTGAAAAACTCGTTATAGACATATACTATTTATTTTATATAAATAATTAAACATACAAAAAATTGGCTATTTGATCAATCAGAGCAACAACATTTTTTTTTTTAATAATTGATTCCACTTTCCTTGAAAGCTTTAAATTAATTCATCCAACTTCAAACTGATCAGTTCCCTTTCAACACTTTAAATGCTAAACAGGCTCCATATTTTGTTATTCCCTTGAAGCAGTTTTAATCAGTGAAATGATCAGCGCCGTCTTTATAAAATGGCGAGTTATCTTAATTAACGACACTGGAAACCACCTTGGACGTTTCGCTATAGTACAGGTTTGAGAGAGAAGATACTTTATTTCACGATCATGGTCCGGTAGATAGAACACCTGCCGTGCTCTCTATTAGATTTAAGGACGTTGACTACCCGTGACGTCATGCAGGTGAAGATAGGATTTCCCATGTTAGTGAATTTTCCTTCTGTTCCGCAAGTTCTAAAGATATATTGTTGAAACAATAACGATAAATTCTTAAATAATTTTAAAAATAGTTCTACAGTGTTACAAAATTATTATTCCTATCTCCGAATAGTTTATATTAACATAGTTTTTTTTATATAAATCATCTACAACTCAGGCTTGGTCATTAAAATGGCCTCTAAGAGTCTTCCTACAATGATGTGGATTAAAAAATGTCCTTGGTAGCATGTGTCTATCTAGAATAAAAAAACAAGGAAAAGGTAGAATTTTTAAAAAATTCAACATTTTCAAGGAGCAAATATTTAAGTGACTGTGTCAACTCGTCAGAGGAAGAGGGGAAGGGTTATCAGCCTACAGACAGGAACCCTCTCAGGGTGACCTACTCATTTTCATCCCTTTCTTTCCGTTTTGTACTACAATGGTATCTAAGAGTGATAGCGCTTAGACTGCTTAGGTGTGTCAAGATAAGATGCAACCCGCTTCTCAAAATAGCTTCGAGATCTCCAAGAAGGTAACGTCGTTAAGGAGGATTAAAAATTCACTTACAATACTATTACTTATTCTTTTTATACCCTCTATGCCTTACTAACCATCCAGGCTATACGCGTTTTAACTACGCTAATGGATTAGAAATAAAATAAGGTAGAATTTAGAAGACATGTACACTCATTTTATTTGATGAAGAGTGAGAAACAATTTAATAAAAAAAAACTACCTAAATACACCTGTCCTAGATTTGACCATGACGACCTCGTCACCAGAAAACCAGACAGGTGAGCGTTATATTGAGCCCACGTGCCCACCATTGTGGATAATACCAGATTAAATACTGAATGTAGGTATTTTTATTTATTTATTTGAGGAGATCAGCATGCACTTTATTACCCGACTGATTAAATGTATTCATGCTAGTTAAAATATGGAAATACTTGTGCCATTTTTAAAAGAATATTTGTTACAATATAAACCCCTGTTTGAGTGTGTATATTTTTATATCTGAAACTATTCTTGTTTTATAGTTTGTAGTGTTTAAGAAAATTGTAAGCCACAACTTAACGTAGAATACTAGACTATGTCTAGTTAAGATCTTCTCATATGTTATACATAAGTCAGATATATGCTAACGGTTCACCCAGTATCAAACCTAGGACATCTAATATAAGTACGATGAATATAGAACGTCCGCGTATAATATAGGAAATGATCTCACCTCAATAAAATGTCGATAGGAACGTGTAAAAGTCCCTTGATCGAGTAGTTTATTGACGAACCAGCTCTTAATAATATCATACAAGAGAAACTGACAGCCGCCATGTCTGTCAGAGGAACAGAATGTGTGCGTGAAATTTATGATGGTGTTTGGAATACGGAACCAGATTCAAACCTTGGTCGTCCCTCCCCCTGTGATCCAAACCCACGATTTATTTTCATGTGCGAATATTGGAGCTTATGAGGAAATGAATGCAAGAAGTGCTTCAGATATTTTAGAAAACCTAACCTGCTTCGGTGGCCGAATGGCTTAAGTCGCCACTCTCGTGTTAAACTGGCCTGCTGATGGCAGATTGGGGTTAAAGTATTATTATTATTGATATTAGCACCGCGTCTTACTACCCGTTCGGGTTGTACGCACTTACGCTAGTGTGTTAATGGTAGGGTGATTGTGAGATGAAATGGAGGACCTACGGTTTAACGTGGGATCCAAACCACGGTGGAGGCCTGGCATTCCCCACAGTCACAAGTTGTGATTAATTCACAGTCTTGTCAGAATTGAAAGGAAGGGTTTGGCAATCATATAAATCTGTGCCGGGACCGAGGATAGAACCACGGACCCCCAGCACAGAAGTCTTGACACCTTACCCCCTAGACCACCAGGTCATCCTTTATCGGTGTTAGAATACCGGTTATATCTACTGAGGGTGGTTTTTCCTGAATGGTTTTCCACTGTCATTCCGAACAAATGCGGATAGACTACCCCTAAGATACTTCCTTCCTCATCCCTAACCCGTCAGAGTAATGATCATATATGCGTATAACCTGAACAGGTATTAAGACGCGATCATTAAAAAAACACTTAAATATATGGTTTCTTTCAAATAACCGTTTAGTTTTGGATTTTAATAGAGGCAATTATTTAACTAAATAAATCAATCATAAATAAATTAATTTCAGTATAAGATGATTATAATATTATCAGGAACAAAAAGCAAGCTTATATCTTTTCACTACTAAAAGGGAGTGTGGAATTCAAATTTCAGACGTTTACTCTTAGGATAGTTTTCACTCAGGTTTTTTCACTCTACCTCCACACTAATTCCCTTAAAGAGACCCATCTCTTACCCATCCTTTAGATTTACTTTTTAAAATAAACAAAAATTGGGACCTACTATTTGAAACATTATTAAGAGATAGCCTATAATTATATATTCTTGTTTTAAACATGTTTTACTACCCATATGGGCTATCTGCAATTAATTACTATAAATGTATGAAGAAAGTACATTTTTAAAGTAAATGTATCTGAATCTGCGTGGAGGTGGAGTAGGAAACTATGAAGGAAAAATTGACCAATCGGTTTTAAACCCAGACCACCTCGTTGCCAACAAGCCATACCAGATAAACTTTTGCACCTATTAGGGTTAAAGTTCGGTATAAGAATTTCCCCTAAAGGACTCACCATCTAAAATTAATTATCACGTGGTCACCAAACACAGTAGCTACTTTGAACGTCTGTTTGTTAACTGCTAAGCTTTTTTATATCTTACATAGTATTTTACTTCTTAACACGTGACAGTTAAAATAATGGCTAGGAAACTTAATTAATTCGCCACGCAGCTACTTGTTAAGAATTATAAAGCTATCATAGAAACATATGTAATATTAAACACAGATATATGATAACATGTAGCGTTTGATTTCCCAGCAATAGAATCGTAGCCGGCTGTTTAGTGGCTAATTAATTTTCTCTCACAAAAAAACACACTTTATTGTGACAGGAGTCATTTGTTTTTGGTCGTTGTTGAGCTAGACAAGATCAAGTCCATGCAAATAAACATTTAAATAATACTCTTAAGAAGGCACGATAATTATTTAACTACTATCCAAATAACAAAATTAGTTTTGAGATTTTTTTCAAGATCTGAGATATTCTAGATTTAAAATTACACTAAAATCTCTCATATATTATTTGTCGAATTGAAACAAAATATTATATATCCACACAATTTAATATAGGTATATATAAATATATTTATATATATTTATATATTCACACAATTAAATACATGTATTCATACATATATATATACAATTTAATATATGTATATACATACACAATTTAATTGATGTATATATACACAATTTAATTAATGTATATATACACAATTTAATTAATGTATATATATTGGTTTTAACTTAGTAATAATCACTTTTAGAGTACAAGCACATTCTATATATAGCATGAGTTGCTGATGAAAATTTAATCAACTAATATTTAATCATACGAATTTTGAATTTAATAGTTACGCTCAACACAATTATTAATAATGTTTAAATTATTGATTAATTAATAAGGTTTAAATTAATTAGAATAAATTTTTAACTACTATGAGTATTAAAGAATTTTGCATCCATTACCGATTTTAGGCTGTGGTCTGGGTCAATTTTTTATTCAAGCCATATATTTTATACTACCGGTTTACTGGGCCTGGCGTAGCTTTATATGCCTTATAATCTAATTTAAGACTAGGACAGGAACAACATACCGTCACTGATCGTCAATTCATCACTATGAAAGGGTAAATACATACTTCACAAATTATAAATATTTAGGTCATGCCGGGAATCGAACCCGGGACCCTTAGCTCAGTAGACAAACAAGCTACCGACTGAACTAATGTGTCGGATACGTGCTAAACTAAGAGTTATTAAGTAAATTAACTTGGAGGCCTTACACTCGCATTAGATTAGAAAGTAGATGAGAAAACCACAGTTAAAATCACGTGTGGTAAACTATGGAAGTACTAGCACCTAATTAAAACACAGTTTGTACAATCAGTGGTTCCAAGAATTCAGTGTGTTAACAATAAATCAAATCGTATATAATGCCAAACAACACATTAATATTCGCATCCTGATGCTAAGAATTACTACAAACCTATCTTGGTTTTTTAATGATAAATAGGTACTTGGTGATGATACTCATGTCACAATTTACCATCCATCACAAACAATATCCATTACCAAGAATAATCTAACAATGCCTTGAATAACAAATCATTGTTGTGAGAACAAGTGTAGTTCCTTGGCATTGACTCTCAATTGCTTCAAGTCTTTGGCAACTATAAGCACTTATGTGTTGTTGTTTTTTAGCTTATGCCATCAGGGTCTGTAAGCTAGACATTTATGGTCATCTACCGACAGTGTCGGATATGTAATAATCTTCTAAAGTTGGGCCTTCATGTATGTGCAGTTACTTCGCTGCGATGATATATGAAGATGCTTTAATAGTGCCAGTAGAATTCTTAAACCAAAGTTAAACCTAATTGACCAGAACATGGCCACAATAGGAACAATTATTGCTCTTCAGAAAATAAAAACCCTATTACCCTCTGGGATTGTAGATTACATACATGTACAGTTTTGCCTTCAGTCTGAACTTACAGACTGAACTGAAACAGTTCTACCTGTCCCAGCATCCCATCACACATGTCGGGTTTTTATCTTCAGTCCATCTTACAATATGGCTGAGTGTAGATGCTTACAAGATTTTCGTGGGAAAAATGTCCTCAGTTGATGAATTGCTTGCATATGCAGCGATTGCATGCATCTTAAAGAAGAAAGCCTGGAGATCAACCGTCTTCACTTTTTCAAGCAGTCAAGAATATGCTTTCTCCTTCAAACCGCGATCAATATACTCTTTACTTTTTATTTTCCACAATGAAGTGAGATTTCTGAACTCTTCGATCAATTCAGATACAAAATATTTTGACAAAGTGGTTAGGTCGTAGTAGAAGATCAAACAAGATATTTTACTGAGCATGTAGAGCGTGGAATCTGAACTGAATCAAGACTTGTCCCTCCGGTCGGCCACGTTTACTCCACACACGTCAGTTCCGTCTGACAGGCACCACGGTCCGCAGGTAGAACTCTCGGAATTCCCACAGTCCAACAGTCCAAACGATTGGCCGGCCAGCCACCTCTCACACACCACTTAGGCCTTTCAGACTAACTGTTCAGGCCAAACAGAAGTAGAAACTGTACGTGTTTGGGAGGAAGGGGGAGGCCTTTAGGAACAATTCATCTACCAGTCTAATGGGTCAAATTTCAAGTTTTTATTTTAACACCGCGTCTCACTACCCGTTTGGTCTGAGCTCATATTTACTTATTACGCTAGTGTGTTAGGGGAGATGTTAGTTAAATTTATATGAAGTGTACCCAAATTTACTTGGAAGGATAGTGGAAAACCATTTAGTAAAAAACCCCTTCAGTGCGCCCAACCTATATTCTAGCCCTGACACCCCGCTTAGACCGTTCTACCATTGATGTGGGTTTCGGGGTTTTAATTATAAAATATAGTTCATTTTTATTTTAAAAAAACTGGACTAACATTCCCTCCCCTTCCATACCTGAGATCATATCAAGTGCAATCTTATGTACCCGCAATACCAGCCGTGACAAATGTTCACTGCTTACACCCGGTTTTTCCGATATTACTTTGTTCGCTGATGAGATAGCGTGATGGTATATCTCTTACCCTTTCTCTCTTAAAGATAAGAAAAACAACATAAGAAGTCCTATCTCAATCAGATGAGTACTATTGTAGTTTAATGGAAAAAAACAGAATAAATCGAACGCACACACAAATTTGTAGTTTCATTGAATATATAGATTGGCCCACACATTATATCTCTCTTTGTAATAGATTTTAGTATTTTTATTTGATCTTATGGATCCCAAACAAAATTCAAATATTATTCACATCTTGAGTTTGGGGGCAATCTATTATATTATTATTATTTATTGCTAGAATATCTACTTCAAATGAAGCAGTCGATTAAACAGAATATTTTAAAATGGTGATAAGAGTTTCCATGTTTCAAACTCAAGTAACTTAAAATAATATACCAATGTAAGTTAGCTGCTTTGAATTACTTTGTTATGTATACAATTTGGACAAACCCAATGCTATCATATATCATATTCTGAAAATTGAAAAATGACACCTGGACACGGGAATAGAATCCGGGACCTTCGGCTTAGTACGCCAATGCTCTTACCACTGAGCTATCCAGGATTCGTCCCGTGCCCATGGTCATTCTTCACTCATAGTTTAAGGCAGAGTCTATCATATATGGTGGGTCACTATTTGTGTATCCAAATAATAATAATAATAATAATAATAATAATAATACAAGTGAAGATTGCATTAACCCGTAGCCACATGGGTGGTTTAAAATTGTTTTCCACTCTCCTTCCACCCAAATGCCAGTACGTTTACTAAAATATATCTTAACTATCCCTAAAATTATTGGCATAATAATCAGTACATAAACTTATAGTACGAACAGTTAGTAAGACGTGGTGCTAATAAAAATAGGCCTAAGCATTGCATTAATACTTTTCCATATTAAAGAAACTTTTAGTTTATATCCTCGTATCTTTCGGGGGCATTAATATTGACAACCCTCACCTATAATTAATTAATTAATTAATACTTTGTTTCAAGTGTATATAAAATTAATCAACAGTATGTGTTACATGTAATTCATTAAATAATTTACTACTTTAAAAAACAGAGATAAAAAATAATTCAAGCGCGGGCAATGAGGGGCACAAAAGCTATCTAAGATCACACAAATTATCACCTGTGTAATTATTTGATTAATCAATTAATATCCCGCCACGCATACCGTTGACTGGACCGGTCATTCATTGTTCCAAGATTTTCTCCACCCTCCTACGGTATCTAATAATCTTATCTTAATTGGATATTTCTCTGATAGCATCTACACGAATTAAAAGCAATGACGAGGTTTAATTAGATTACCTGGACAACTGCGGTTTCGGCGTCTTATGTGTATGTGTCTGTGATTAGCTTTGTTTCGTTTCGAGTTAGCGCGTCCGACTCTTATTCCATTTATATTTAATTGAGATGTTTGAAGTCAACTTCATTAAATTCGAAACGAACCCGAAACAAAATTATTTTACCTTTCACTTTTCCCTCAACCCCTCGGAGAAAGTATTATGTTCTCCAAAAACATATAATATGTAAAAACTATCATTTTTTCACTCTTAGGTTTCTCAGAGTAGATATATAAAGTATCATATTTATATGCCATTTAGTCTTCGAATTACCTACACTGACTGTCAATGGCTAAGCGGCCATTTATAAGTGGAAAGTTACTTTTACCTTTGTGCAATTTTTATTCGTCAAGGAAACATTATTTACCTACTAAAAGGAATACGAAACAGCCATCCGAACCAAACCAAAAAAATATATAACATATTTGTACTTAAAATTGAAATGTATTCTGTAATTATTTTTGGGTTTTTCAATTTATTTATCTATCAAGTACTAAAAAAAGCTTATAAATACTATATTTGATAGAAAATAACGTGCCATTTAAAATAACAGTTGTAGGGATGGCGTATGGTATAATATTTGAAAATTCATCAATTTTATTGATTTTTATAGGTAAAGATTTAGAATAGGTCCATCTTGAGAGTATTACAAACACACCAGAGGAAATCTTGTTTAACGGTTCGGTGGTTTTTAAGTTTTTCACAAATATTAAAACAAGCAGATTCAAAAACCAACCTCTTTCTATAAGTTAGATTCCAGATATAGTGACAAATCTGCCCTTTAGAAAAAATTCTGAATGAATTCTAAAAGAAAAGGTATTGCCTGTAAATTTATAAATTATTCTACTTCTTATCCATACTTTTGGCTAACAATATAGGCTATATTGGCTATATATGTTATTTTACTAAACTAAGCGTCTAAAGGTCGAATCCTGGTATGGCCAAAATAAGTAATTTGTGAATTATTATAGACTGAGTGACTCGGGCTTATGTCTTTTATATTTCGTAGATAGTGTACTGGTACTACTTAAAAGTTTCCAGAATCTACGATTTAATTTTTTTTCTCAAAAATAAAAAATCTGATAAAAGAGTGAAAGTATTTTCACTTGTTTGACATATAATTTACGATCCAAACTAGAGATTAAAAAGAAAAGTGTGCAACTTGTAAAGAAAAAAAAACTTAGATATCCACAGGTTTATATGGTGTCATTTTCTGGTTTCACTGTAGTCAACTGTTAATTATTCAGGAAGACATTAAGTGGTCTGATACAATCAAATCCAAGAAATATACCAGTTAGACTTAAGACCAGGATGTGGGGAATGCGTGGAAAGGCCGGTTCTTGCAGTTTTTACTTAAAAACTTTTTTTATTTGTCAAAAGAAATCAAATATTTCTCCAATACAAACTGTTTAATTTTTGTAACATGATGACATCCATATTTATTGAATATCTGTCAAGGATGTTTTGGGATTTAATGACAACTTCATTAAATACCACTATGCTCATGAAAGATATCAAAGAGCTGTTGATATCCATCATCTTTCGAAGAAAATTAAATTAGGTTTTTTTTGTATTGCAGTCATATTTTATTTATTTTGGTCAAAAATTTGTTTTTCTTTGAAAAGTGCAAAAAAATTACATTTTTTACATCCCCTACATCCATTTTTGCATCCCCTACATCCATTTTTGCGTCCCCTACATCCATTTTTGAATCCCCTACATCCAGTTTTGCATCCCCTACATCCAGTTTTGCATCCCCTACATCCAGTTTTGCATCCCCTACATCCAGTTTTGCATCCCCTACATCCTTTTTTGCATCCCCTACATCCTTTTTTGCATCCCCTACATCCTTTTTTACATCCCCTACATCCATTTTTGCGTCCCCTACATCCATTTTTTGCATCCCCTACATCCGTTTTGCATCCCATACATCCAGTTTTGAATCCCCTACATCCATTTTTGCATCCCCTACATCCATTTTTGCATCCCCTATATCCATTTTTGAATCCCCTACATCCAGTTTTGAATCCCCTACATCCAGTTTTGAATCCCCTACATCCAGTTTTGAATCCCCTACATCCATTTTTGCATCCCCTACATCCATTTTTGAATCCCCTACATCCTGGCCTTTAAGTCCTATCCAGCTGGATCCAGTGATACACTACGCGCTTGCGCAAATTGCTCTTCTCGAAAATAAGCTCTTTTGATTTTCCTCTTGACTGGTAAAATTACTTAATTCCTATACAATATTAGGGCTAGTATGTTTATTAATTTTTAAACTTATTATATAAAGAGTTATAAGAAATCAACTTATAATGATTGGACCCTCTTTGTTATTTAGTATATCATCCTTTTTATCCAAGGGTAACGGGACCAATTTCTGACATAGTCAAGAAATGTATCATCATAAATAAAGGTGTTTGCTTGCAAGATTTATCAAATTAACTTTTTTTGGGGGTCATATTGTTTATTTTTTATGATTTAGTTACAATGATCGTTTTATAGCTTGCACTTTTATTACCAAACTGATGTAAAACTTTTCTAAAAAGTGGTATTCAATTTCACCCTATTTCTTAAGGATATTTATTATACTCGTACTTTTACAATTTATAATATTTATAGCACCTTGTTTGGATTTATTAAGCTATATTTATAGATAAATGTCCAACTCTATGATACAATTTCCATTGGAAGGCTCTTATATGACAGTCATTAAAACTATTTTACTTGATATATTTTCACGTATTCATAAGTCATGTAATGTGAACATCAGCTAATACTTTAGATATATGTTAGGTGACCTGGCGGTCTAGGGGTAAGGTGTCAGACTTCTGTGCTGGCAGCCGGGGTTCAATCCTCGGTCCCGGCACAGATTTATCTGATTACTAAACCCCTCCTTCACCTCTGACAAGACATCTTGTGAATGTGGGGAATGCCAGGCCTCCACCGTGGTTCGGATTCCACGTTAAACTGTAGGTCCTCCATTTCATCTCACAATCACCCTACCATTACACATTAAGCGTAATTGCGTATAACCCAAACGGGTAGTAAGACGCGGTGCTAATAATAATAATAATTTAGATATATGTTACTATTGCCTATAATATAACATTAAGTAAAATGTTACCAAAGTTAACCATGAAAAAAAAGTGTATTTCCTAACAGGCTTTATCTATGAAAATTGTACTGTATTTATGTGCCGAATCAAATTATAAAGTATTTTAAATAGTTTTTCTTACTCACCAACCGGAAATGTAGTATTTGCTAAATATATACGAAGATAGCACTTTTATGTTGTCGAAACATGGCTCTCAAAACATCCATAAAGGTCTTCTATACTACGGCGATGATACAATAAGGAAGTCGGAGCAGAGCTCGTTAAAATCCCGTAACATTAAAAGGGGCAGCTCTCCACACGATACCCCAACATAGTTTCTCGTTATATTGATCTCAAATAAACTTTAGTGCAAGAAAAAGTAACGATTTGAAGTCACAAAGAGGAAGGCTTTGATCCTTTGTGAAACAATAGCGTGTGCTACAACAGACCATTAAATGTAAGTACTGCGATATAAGAATAATGGTTTTCGGAGAACTAATACTTATCTATGGCAAATAGATCAGTGCAATAAATTATGTTAATTACAATCTACAGTAAGGAACTCGTGAGAAGAACGTCTTACCTCATCATCCTAGAAAGATTGCAAATAGTTTTAATAAACGCTTAAAATGTTTCAAGTACAACTATAGTATATTACCCGCCTCGGTGGCGTAGTTGGCTAACGCGCTTGTCGTGTTGAAGCTCGACTGCTGAGGACGGGGAGATCGAGGTTCGAATCTCGGTCGGGTGAACTGGGGGAGGTTTTTCTTAAATTGTTTTCCACTCTCCCTCCACGCAAATGCGGGTCCACTTCCTCTAATTCAACCTTCCCAATTCCTAATCCATTAGCGTAATTAGTACTTAGGCGTATAACCCGAACGGGTAGTAAGACGCGGTGCTAAATAATAATAATAATAATAAAATATAGTATATTATTAGTCGGATTCATAGGCTTAAGTCGAATACTATATTTTCAAATTACATTTCATTATATATAATTAAAAGTATCCCTAAGCTTGGGAGAAGGTTTAAGAATATTAGTTCAATACATTAGCATTATAATGTGTTGCCTCTAACCCCTACCCTCCCCCCAAATTAAGTTTAAGGGTGAACCATTGATTCGGCATGAATTAAAAAAAAGTATTTTGACATCTTAATTTATTGCAATAACTCTTTTACAGTTAAAATCCTGCCTTTAAGAATAATTTCAATTAAACATGTTATTTTAGCACCACGTCTTACTACCCATTCGGGCTATAAGCTTATGTACTAATCACGCCAATGGTGTAAGGGAGTAATAAGGTTATATTTAGAGGAATTGTACTCGCATTTTCGTTTACAGAGAATGGAAAACCATTTTAAGAAAAACCCTCAATCCAACCCTCTGAGATTCGAAACTCGATCTCCACGTAATTGGCAGTCTAGTCTACTGCGAGAGTAGCGATTTAAACCACGCTGCCACCGAAGTGAGTAATAAAACATATTAACTTGAATAAAAAAATATATTGGTTTTTTAAAATGTTAGTAGAAGGACAAGTTAATATATGACTGTGACTGAAGATGTATCCGACACACACATCCATACAAACTAAGATTTGAAATCATGATATTATGTGTTAGATTCGATCCCTATGTACACATTGAAAAAGATAAATACAAATAAAATATTAATTTAGATCATTTTGCATAACAACAAAATTTTACTCCTTATAAGAAGTTTAAGTGATGACTGCTAGATATTTTTCACATTGTATTTTTTTTAATTAATTAATTTTTTTACACTTTGCATCTGGGACATAAGCCATATGTGCTAACAAAACACTTGGGTTAAACTCGGCCATAAAGGTGGAAGTAAAATTTGATTATGAGTACATCCGTATCTTTCGTTTAGGTTCATAATTGTTGAAAAATGTCATCGTGACACGATAATCGAACCGAGGACCTTTGGTTTAACTCGACAATGCTTAGTGGTAGAGGATTGTTGTACTAAGACATTGATTCCTGTGGTGTTTTTTTTCATATACCGCTTTCATTTATTTTTAACTATGTCTCCTTTATTTGAAAGAGGTAAGTTATTTAATCTAAGAGTAGGTAAAGAAAGGTCCAAACGCCTTTATTTAGCGGCCAGAGTTTATGTGTGGGTTTGTATTGAGATTTATTATTTAACCTGTGACCAATACAAAAGTCCCATTAATATTATAGCTCGTCCCCTGATGGTTTCCGCACTAATTGAAGATGCTCACAGCTGTTCGGATAGCACTCATAATTAACGCAGGCCATGATAGTTCCTTTTGTATCCGCTGTAGAGCACGCCATGTCCGTGCATTGCCGAAAATGTACAGTAGCCCCGTGACTTCTTTGGTGATGACTGACAGCTCACAGCTGACTTCTGACAGTCAACATTTAGGTATATACCTAAGTTTTTGCTCTCAGAAGCGACAGCTGCTAAACACATGTTTTTGCAGATCATATGGTTCGACGTAGGGATACATAATTTGGTCTGGTAACTTTTCAAAGCCGTCAGCTGTCACTCAGCACCAAAGAAGCCATGGGGCTAATGTAGCTATCGTAGGATATTGGTAGGAAAAATTTGACACTTACAATAGTTACCAAGACAACTTTCACATACCCGTAAGGTCATATGATTTTCAGACACTTTTTATCATTTCTTATAAACCCTACTTTAGTGGTCGAATGTTCTAAGGCGTCAGTATCGCGTTTGACTGGCCTGCTGAAGACTAGGAGATCGGGATTTGACTACCAGTCGGGTCTAATGAAGGTGATTCTTTTTTTTCCGTAAATGGTATTTCACTAGTCTTCCACGCAAATGAAGATAGATTTATTGTAGCTCTAAATTGCTTCCTTCCCCATTCATACCTCATTAGGATAATTATCATTTACACGTTTAAATAAGAGAATTATGGGAGCTGAGGGAGGAGAAGGTAGAAGACAGGTCTAAGTTCACCGACAAAAGGAATGGACCTGTTGTAAGACAACACCTAATATTAATAATGCGTATAACTTGAACAGGTAGTAAGACTATAGGATAGAATAATTCTATTGAAACGGCAAAAATATGTTTACAACTTTAATCGCAATAACTTTTTATTAATTTGTTAATTGTGATACATTTTAACAATAATTGGTCGATTTGAATACCCATTCTAAGTTGCTATTGAAATCACGTCCTGATGTGTTAACCTTTTGAGCTCGCAACAAGAATATTTTTATTTATCTTATAAATGTGTGCACGCTGATTGCTATATTGGCGGTTCCTATGAATTTACAAACAATCTAATAAAAAGTTCTGTTCGCTTTAAAAATTCCTTCATCCATACCCAATCAGTATAAATATGTAGAACACGTATAAATATGGGGTGCACAGTAAATATATAGGTATATAGTCCAATTTGAATCAGAAAGGCCTTTTAGAAAATAAAAACACACTTTTTTTTCAATCGACATCGCTAACATTTAGCAATCTTTTTCTTTTTAAAATACAGTAAACCCTTGATTTTATGGACTAATTGGTAGTAAATCATTCCGTGAAGTCGTGGTAAACAATTAATGGGTTGAAAAATACTAATACAGAAAATTTGATTCCTTTTATAATGCATTTTAGTGACAACAAAGTGGGTAAAGCAGTATTATACATAGGCCTAATCAAAATAACAGTTAAGTCTTTGCATCCAATTTTATTTTCCAAGCAATTGATGATTCCGTGTGAATGTAGCCATTGTTAATTTTTTTTATTGATTTATAGTTTGGTACTTAAACCAATAAAGGTTAGTTTCTTTGGTGGTGGCATTGTAAACATGCATAGCAAAGAAAAATTCTGAAATAAGTACTTTTATTTATTTGATGTATTTAACATGTAATTTCTGAACCAACTGATTATATCAGAAAATGTGAATTTCTACGAGCGAAAGCTAAAGATCCTACCAATTATGCAGGGAAAGGTATTTTCACACACCTTACAGGGTTCTTTTACATGCCACAATCGACATGGGACCGACAGCTTTACTTCCCCTACGAAGGAAGTTGTGCTACGGATATTTATCGATCAATAAAAATTCGTCCACCCCAGCTGGGTTTGAACTCACGTACTGTACATTGGGTCCTGAGGCCACCAACGTTGGCGAAATAAAAATTCGTGTAACACTGACACAGAACTATATACATACACACCTTTCAAATACTGTAAAGTACCATGAAAAAAGCATAATGCTGCAGGAATGACAAAAAAAAAGCAGAACAATTTAATCTTACAATATGTTTTGAATTTTGAGCGGTGTGCATTAGATGTAGCCAAGGAAGGGGGAGTCATACAGTTCCCCTACCTCAAATTCTCGGTTTTTACAGACTTGTTGACCACTGTCAACAAACTCACAACTTACAAGAGATTTCCGTTAAATCTGAAATCCATAAAATCTAGGGTTTACTTTATTGATAGTATCTATCAAAATATACAGCTGCTGGATATTTCATCTAAGATGAAAACATGAAGGTAGATCTACGGTAGCCCCATGGCTTCTTTGGTGCTGACTGACAGCTCACAGCTGACAACTAAAAGCTTTGAAAAGTTACCGGACCAAATTATGTATCCCTACGCTGAATCACATGATCTGCAAAAACATGTGTTTAGCAGCTGTCGCTTCTGAGAGTAAAAACTTAGGTATATACCTAAACGTTGACTGTCAGAAGTCAGCTGTGAGCTGTCAGTCAGCACCAAAGAAGCCATGGGGCTACTGTAGTAGTCTTTATTGATTTCAATAAAGCTGTTTCAATTAAAATTGAACTGTACACAGCAAGAACATATTAAACTTAATTTCTAACGATTCTCAATCTATCAATATCGAGTATGGAAAAAAGTAGCATGTGTATTGTGTAGTATTCTCGTAGAAAGATCACATCATATGTGTCATCACTATATTACACCATTTTTCTAGAGGTTGAAATGGTAATACGAGATTGTGGTCTTTTTGGTGGTGGCAGATAGCTGTGGGAGTTTTGTTACGGAACAGTTCGGCGGTTTCTGTTTCTGCAACAGATGGATCCAGACAAATTCTCTTAGTGTGGTTTCTGCGGTCGCCCGCCACCGACTTCTCAGTTGCGTCAGATCGCGGCTGTCAACCTTACAATCTGGGATATGCCTGGTTTTCTAATCAGAATGTGAGAAACGTTTGTTTGGTAACATTTTTATATCTATGATCTGGTATGTATGAGCTTGAGAAGATATATTTTTTAATTTTTGTTTAAATCACTAAGCAGATTATATAATCAGTTCGTCATCTCATATAATCTCTACACGTCCCCGTGGTGTAGTGGTCAGTGAACCTGGCTACGAGCCTAGGGGTCCAGGATTCTATTACCAGCTGGTGGTACTATGAGTATTTTTCTAATAAGAAGAATTATCCCAATGGTCGTCAGGGGCTAGTAAATTAGTCTCAAGTTAGATTTATGGCTTTCACTGGTCCACACCTTCAAATCCAGTATCATAACATCATCTCATTTCGGATAAGACGTGTAAACAATCTCGTTTGGTGTACCCTGGGCAACGATCAATGCCACCAATGGTCAAAATCTATATACAGGTGACCAAAATATATTATGTCTCTCTCTCAGTAAGTAATACCAAACTCTGAGAAAAACTATAATTGCTTATAATTTAAAAAATCTACATATTCATAAGTTTCCCTCAGATAAACAAACATAATTTCTGATAATAATATGAAACACAGTTCAGATCTAAATTTTGGGCAAAATTACTATATAAATAGTATTGAAAAACCTCAATTTTTCCATTTCATTAGACTATTTTTTTGGACCAAAATTTAAGTTTTTTTATCATATAAAATAATCCCCAGAGATACCCATTTTGAACGAAATTCGTTGAACCTATTTTCGAAAATAGATTTAAGATTTTATAAAACCAGTCATCAGTAAATTACCCTTAATTTAATAGAATCCTAATAATTATACATGGGGATGTACAGAATTTTAATTTATACTTTTTGGGTTTCTGGGGTATATAATTGATACATAGATAGTATATAATATATAGTGTATATATCTGTATATATAGTACATATAGTGAATATATAGTACATATAGTGTATATATCTGTATATATAGTACATATAGTGTACATATCTGTATACATAGTACATATCAGTATAGTGTATATATAGTATATATCACTGATATATAATTTATATATATACATATATATAGCACATCATCTTACTACCCGTTCAGTTTATCTGCTATTGTATTGATTACACTCGATGGATTTAGGAATCAGGTAGTTTATATTTAAAGGATGTGTACCTGCATTTGCGTGGAGGCCAAGTGAAAAACAGTTTTGTAAGAAACATCCTTAGTACACCCGACCAAGATTCGAACTTCGATCTCCCCCATCATCGGAAGTCTAGTATACTGCAAGATAAGCTCGTTTGAACTGATATATTAAGATCTATAATAGATTCTTAAAATAAACTATTTTCGTAACCTCAAATATTGATCTCAAATCAAAATAAATAATAATCTTTGGCATTTAAACTAAAATCAAACATGACCACTATTTCGTTTAAATATTTTTTTTTCTTAAACACAATAAGATACTTTGTATACATAAGACATCCTTAATATGAGGTATGACCTGCCTCACTATCTACTGGTTCAAGACAGGAGTTGGCAACGTTTATTAGGCCAGTTGACTTAGAGACTTATCAACGATCCAGCGATTACCCATCGTTTCTCTACTCAAATTTTACTTTTTTTTTTTTTTTACATTTTTCTGACATTTTCTCCTTAAATTCAATCCTACATCAAATAATTATGTCCCCACCTTTATAATTACTCTCTGGCATTAGAAACTCGAGAGTTCTATGCCGCACTTACATAAGTTAGCCAAATATCCCCATCTTGAGCTAGTTCTATCCAGTCCATCTCATTACACCCTATCCTTATCTATAGCTAGTTCTATCCAATACACCTCATCACACCCTCTCTTTCAGGATCATTCTAATGCTATTCTTCCATCTATGTCTAAGTCTTCTTAATGGTCTCTTCCCATTGTGTTTTCCAGCCAATATCCTGAACAAGGTTCTAGAATCTTCCATTCGCGCTGCATGTCCTACCCACTGTTGTCTGTGAGACTTGATTATCTTAACAATATCTTGTGATGAGTACAGGGTATGTAGCTCATCATTTGTAACCTCCTCAACTCAGTAGTAGCCTCACCTCCTTTTGGACCAAATATCTTCTTAAGAACTTTGTTTTCCTCGTGTAAGGTAAACGAGCACGGTGTAGAATAAATTTAATGTACATTTTCATATTAAATAATTTAAATTACAGATTATTACCGATTAAGGTTAATATTCCCATAATAACATATTATTTTAAAGCGCTTGATATATTTTAGAGATTAAAAATAAAATATTGACTTTAATTGACGAGGTAGTTTTCTTACATGATCGTTTAAAATTTAACGCGAGATCGGTCAGTTCTCGACCCCTGGTCCAAGTCGTCTCTCTCATGCTAGACTGACCTGCTAATTACATAGATCGGGGTTCAAATCCCACTCAGTTATACTGAGGGTAGTTTTTCCTAAATTGTTTCCCACTCTTCTTCTACGCAGATGCGGGTGTATTACCTCTATAACGCTTACTTCCTCGTCCCTACCAAGGTAGTAAGAATTGGCTATGTATATATATATATGGTATGGGCAAGATTTGAAATTTTAAATGTTTATGGTACGAATCGATCATCGAAAAATCGAGATTAAAATGTTTGTTTCAAGATAGAGAAAAAAAGAAGCCGTGTCATCTCTAAGTATATATATTTATTAGAGATGGGTCGAATCTTATATTTCTCGATTTCAAATCCAAAATTTTCTTTCGAATCTTAAATCGTCAAAAGTACATTTTTAGTTTGTCAACAAATTGAAAAGTATATTCTTAGAAAGCAAACAAATTTACATAAATAAAATAATAACTTGTTAACAACAATTATTACGTTTGATTAACAGAACTTAATGCTAAAGGAAACGTCATATTTACAGTTGTGTTATTTCATATTAGGAAATAATTTTAACTTGATGTAATTAATAAATACAATTAATAATACAATTTAAATTAATTGGACTAGAATGAAACAAGTTACGGCCCGTCTAAATTCAAAAGAGTCAAATGTTTATTATTATCTATTTGCTTATTTTAACTCTGTGGTCGGTCAAGATTCATATAAAGTTAAATAAACGGACCTGTTAGTTGTGTCTGAGTAGCGTAGTGGCAGGTTCATGTATTAACTGAAGAAATCTAAAATATTTTGTATAAGACATTAGAATAGCAAATAAAACTTTTTTTTAAGAAGCTTTGGTACCACTGAACAGTCCTATTTTGTTTAATTGTCTTTTCTATTACGTTTCAAGAATAAACAAGACATTAAATAAACCATTATTTTTTTGTATAGGAATTTATTTAAAAAATGTGATTTTATTATTTTATTTTTTACCTAAATGAAGCTAGATTGTAATTTTTTTCTAATTACACACATCTAAGTTATTCTTGAAAAATTATATTTTGAGATTAATCTAAGGCCTTTTTTATTTCGATTCAAGATTTTATCGGATCTCGAATACCATAGGAGTCGAGGAATTCAAGGAATAGAGGATTCAAGCGTTCCATCTCTATATTTTATACATTTTTTGAGACTTTAATGAAAGTTCTTCCCCATCTAAATCGTACCGAAGCTAAGCTCACCAAATGTAGGCGGGTTTCTCAAACATTTTCTTATTCCCCTGAATGTTTTATATTCTCTTGTTAGTGTCAGTTTTCTAGACGATCATAACGTTACTGTTGGCCGTTACATTGGGGTGTTGAACACCCTCCCGACAACAACCAAGAATGGTGGTTATAAACGAGCTCTAAAGGGTGATTCCTACGCATAAAAAAATAAACTCGTTCATGAATCCGCGCCGCGGGTTACAGGTGGTAATTTGGCTGTCGTCATCTTTGTTGATATTTGTTGGTATCTATCTATCTTTCTAGGATCCTCTTGACGGTGTGATTACGAATGATAAATCTAAAAGGGTAGGGCTCTAAAAAAGATTTGAGACTTCCTCGTGATGTTAATATTATTTCTGGAGGCATCGCGTTTCAGATGAAATATTGAACCATTTCGTTGCTTTTTTTAAATACAATAATATATGTTAAAGCCGTTTATTAAAACGTTGTTACCTAACTAACGAAGATTACAAATGCTTGTGTATAATATTTAGTAAATACTAAGAATTGAGTATTTTCAAATAGGAGTATAGAAAACTATATTTCTTCCCGAGGATGATTTAGGTAGATAAATAAAATTGTCTTAATAATAAATGGTTATGAAAACCAGAAACCTTTGCTTTTGGAAGTGGGCGTGTGGAAACGAATAAAAATAATAAAAATACTTTTAAAACCCAACAATTACTTATTATCATTTTGCGCAAACATCACCGAAGAAACATCTTTCACCACCAAATAATGATTATATAAACTCTTAGCTAAAATAAAATTAATCTTTGATCTGACATCAATAAAACAATTATAGAAAAAAAAATTATCCATACAATTTGTTAGAATTTTACATAGTTTGAGGTTAAACACATATAACATATTAGCTACGATAATGTATTAGGGACGAGGAAGGTTGGATTTTAAGTAATAATACCCACATTTGCGTATGGATAGAATGGAACCACGTAATAAATAATACATTCAATATACTCGTACGGGACCTGTAACCCGATCTCCCCATCATTGGCAGTATATGCTGTTGCTTGAGCTACGCTTTTTAGACCATGCTACCATCGAAGTGTGTGATTATGTGCTATACAATATCATATACCAATAGTCTATTAACATGGATACATTACTTAAAATCTTCAAAAAACTCTTGTTAAAATTAAATTGTTATTCCGAGTGATGTGCTGATGTTTGATTAAAAAATGAAACAGCTACCCGTTTTAATACCATATATATTAACACCTGGTAACTCTTTTTTTAATACAGTTTTTATGATGTGATATCCTCATGGTCACGCCCCGGCAGCTTTCACGCGTGTCTTGTTTAGCATACTACACTGCCAACATGTGTATGTGACGGGAACTTGGATTAACTGATCATAGGAGGTGTTAGTTCATTACTCTCCTCAGAGGACAGAGGATGCGATAGAGGACCTGGTTAATGTGTGTTAAGAGCGTGAATCACATACTAATCAGTTCTGTGATACAGTCGGCTAAAAATCGTAAATTTACACGAAAACTGTTGCGCGTGGATCATTCCTGATTAAACATTAATGGAGGTGAAGAGTTAATAGAAGATCCTAGTACAGAACATTGTTAAAATATTAAATTATATTTGGATAAAAAATCTGCATTGAAAATTCCGTTTTTTGACCATTTTAGAGTGACTTCACAGATAAACAATGTACACAAATCTTTATTCTGTATTAATAGGTGCATACTGTAGTTATTAACAAGAAACTTGGTCGCTTTATCCCCCATTGTCATCACGGAAAATTTCGAGTAATCGTTCAAATACGAATGCACTGAACATATTTTTTGGAATGTCGTAGGTATTTTATTTTTCCTTTTATACCTCGTGCGAGCCGGGAGCTGAGGTGGGTCTGCTATGATGATCGCTACCTTGACCAATTGGACCGTATTATTTATTATTATTTGGGTAGTAAATACAAATGGGTAAAAGTAATGCTGGATTCATTCAGTTTAGTGCCAATATTTTGTATGAGATGGTATTCTAACTTAATGACGATGGAAAAAGAAAGAATACAAAAACAGAGTGATAAAGATGAAGTATGTAGGTAAAAGACCGCAAGGGAGACCGAGAAACAGATGGAAGGAGCATATACAGCGAGTGTCCAAGTGTGAGAAGAATTGACGCCAATAAAGGAGGAAGAGTGTTGTAAAGAAAGAGGGTGATGGATGAATTTTACTAAATTGACCTGGCCACAAGCTGGAAACAGTTGATGATGATTTTATTTATTTATTTGAGGTATTTAGCACGCATTTTCTGAACCAACTGATTATATCATCACATGAAAATGTCTATGAACGAGAACGAAAAGGCCTACCAATTTAGTCGGGTGAGTTATTTTCATACTTTCCAATGGTTTACACGCCACAACCGACATTGGAGCAACGACTTTATTTCCCCTCTGAAGGGAAGTTGGGCTAGCTCAAGAAAAATTCATCGACCTAAGCTGGATTTGAACCCACAAACATAGTCGTGATTCAAGCACTTAACCCCAAACCGATTGAGGTCGACAGTTGATGATGAAGATGATAGTTGTTGGTGGATTAGTGATATTATTATTACTATTTTCGCTCACAATCAGCCCAAACATCCTCAGATCAAAAGGAAAATGCGCTAAATTAATGATGGGAGATTGATTCTTAGCAGTAAATATGATTATTTCTCAGACTATAGTCAGCCTTCCCATTTATTGACAATTTGTTTGACTGTTCTAATAACTTCCAGATCTACTTTGATGTATTCATACTCTAAATGATGTGTGTTGTAGCTCTCACTTTTGGCAGATAGTGTCGACATTGAGAATTGTTTGAAATATACAATTATATTTTTATATGGACAAGATTTACTTGTATTTTCTTTAAATTGGACAATATTTTTTTTTTAAATTTAATTAGCAACGTTTCTTACTACCCGTTCGGTTTATACTCCTACTTACTAATTAAGCTTGTAGTTTTAGGGATTTTGAAGGCTATATTTAGAATAAGTGTACATAAATTTGCGTGAAGGGAGAGTAGAAAACCATTTTGTAAGACCATCCTCAGTACATCTGACCGGGATTTAAAACTCGATCTCCACGTCATAGGCTGTCTAGTCTACTACCAAAATGGTGTCTTAGGCCGGCAGTTACCAAACTTTTTTCGCTTGTGTTCCCCTTGGTAATAAACTGTGCCATTAAATTTGAGCAAAATGTTTAATCACTATTTAATTATTAATAGTTATTTCCGAATTATTTGTTGCAATTGAAAATAAATTGGTTACTAATGAGATTTAAAAACAATGTGATAATAAGCTAAATAAAGAGGGCAGATATTTTTACATTCAAAAAGAAAAAAGTTGCAGTAAAAACTAACACATTTAATATATTTATTAATAACTACACGAACTATTTTATGCTTAAAATTGAAATAATTTTTTCAAGGTCAAGTATTAAAGAAAACCTGCACCCTTATCAAATATTTTAGCTAATTTCATAACTGTTGACTGATATTTTACCTTAAACTGCTGGCACATGTAGCTCTTTCCGCCATTATTCAAATATTTTCGCGTACCCCCAACCTTCCTGGCACGTACCCCACGTTAGGAACCGCCTCCTTTGACCATGAGCCAACCAAAGCTGGTGTTATATTTCAAATATAGTAAGTAATTAGTTATTCGTCTTTTTTTTTTAATGAAAACACTTATTGTTTGTTTGTTAAATCGCGGGCCAGACGAAATCAGTCCGTGGGCCGAGCAGAGACGACTGACCGGACACATATTTATCGGTGAGCGATATATCCTCGTGTCGTTGCTCCAAGTATCCGACCTGGTAGCCCGGCCCTATGACGTCGATTTTCCTTGTCGAGTTTCACTAATACGTGAGGATTAGCGCCTAATTTATGCGACAATTATTCTGGCAGCGATGATTTACCGCCGCATGGACGAGACGGATTCCTTGTCGAAACACTCGATGGTAGACCGCTGTGACCATCGTGACCTGTTCCGTGTGGTTTATACCTCCCGCATAACAAGACACTTGGACCAGACAAATGTTCATAGGAAGGTTATCTGACATGTAGAAAAGTTATATTATTATTATTAGCACCGCGTCTTACTACCCGTTATACGCACTTACGCTAATGTGTAACGGTAGGGTGATTGTGAGATGAAATGAACGTGAAATCCGAACCACGGTGGAGGCCTGGCATTCCTCACATTCACAAGATGTCTTATCAGAGGTGAAGGAATGATTTGGTAATCAGATAAATCTGTGCCGGGACCGAGGATTGAACCCCGGCCACCAACATAGAAGTCTGACACCTTACCCCTAGACCACCAGGTCCCCACTAGAAAAGTTATATTTTCAAGTATTAATACTTCAGGTCATGGGGTCTGCAATTATAATTTTTTTAGCGTCCCGTCTTACTATCCGTTTGGTTTATACGCTTATATACTAATTACTCTAATGGTTTTAGGGATGAGGATGGTTATATTTACCAGCTCCGGTGGTCACGTGGTCTAACGCGCTACTCTCTCAGTAGAATAGACTGCCGATTATGAAAAAATCAAGGTTCGAATCTCAGTCGGGTGCACTGAGGGTGTTTAAATGATTTTCCACTCTTCCTCAGTTTAAATGCTGATACACTTTCTATATATTTAACCTTCATAATCACTAACTCATTAGTGTAATTAGTACATATGCGTATAACCTGAACAGGTAGTAAGATACGTTGCTAAAAAAACCTTAAGCCGAGTACACACTTGTATCCGGTACTTTTATCGTATCCCCGGCAGAATATACAAAGTTTATTTTTCTACCTTATTTATAACTTTACCTTTACGAAAATGAAGGTGGAAGATACATTTACTATCAATTATTATACTTTACTAATTTCTACAACATTAACTTCGAATAGCTTTGATAAAGATAAAAACAAGGGAGATTACAATTAAATAACAAGTCAAAATGATTTTATTAATCATTAGATTTCAAAATTAATGTTTTTTGAAAGATATAAATACAACTGAAAAGATCTGGTATTGGGTTCCTTAAATTGGGATTCCTACAGAATATGTAAACTACATTGTTTGTATAATGTAGCTTTATTTAAAAAACAAACAACTAATACTAGTTTTTCTTGTAGTTCCCCACCCTTTAGTTTATTAACGACTGATAACTAGCCTAATATTAATAATTCTTTAATAGTCCTTTAAAAAAATGTAAATTTATACCAATTGAAGAAACCATTAATATATGCATATTCCGAGATTTTCTACTCAATTAATTTCTTTTTATTACGATTTATATCTATCCGGTACTGGGCATGCCCGTAGCCCTTCGATTGGTTGGTGCTACCTGTACCATCTGGTAGTAGCATCATGTACTAGGGTAGTTCAGAAAGTGTGGTGGTTCCCCGTTGCCTTCCACTCTGAATTTCTATGAGCTAGAGTGAAAGGGACTACCAATTTCCTCAGGAAAGGTATTTTCACATAAGTTTCAGGGTTATTTTACATGCCACAATCGACAAAGTGAACGAAGACTTTACTTCCACTCCAAAGGAAGTTGTGCTACGGATTTTTATCGCTTAGGAAAAAAATCCGTCAACCCCGTCTGAGTTTTAACCCCCAAACATCGGGTCTTGAGGCGAGAAATTTATCGAGATTGACAAATTAGTATATATCATTCTCAAAAAAGTTACCAAACAAAATATAATGGACATTATAATTCAATGGTAACAAAGCTCGCGCATTCCAATGTTTCGTTTGGAACGCCTATATGAGCTGTTGTAGGCAACATGCATCACACAAATTTAAACTCGCAAATCACTGCATAATGTACACATCTTGAGCTGCGGGGAAGGGTGGCATATATGACATTCTATTTAGTTGGAGTGGAAGTAAATTTAGGTTAAAATGTAATTTAAAAAAAAATGCAAAACTAAGTATTAGCAACCAACCGTTAGGATTACACGCAAATGCAGTGGTTTCCAAAATTTTTCAGGGTTTGACCCTAATTTTGGTCTCCAAGACCATCTTCATCTCTTGATATCCTCCAAGTGTTCATATCTTTTCTTTTCAAATAATTGGTTTACTGAATACTAATACCCACCTAGATATTCGTATTTAAATACATAAATACACTTGTGGAGTAGGTATAATTGAGAGAAAATGTACCTTTATTTGCGTGGAGGGAGAAGGTGGTTAACTGTTAAGAAAAATAAATCACTAATAGCTCCAGTCAATAAGAATCCAAACATGTCTAAAGAGAATAATTGTGCACAGGGGGGTATTTTGTAAGTTGTGCCAGCAGAGCCACTTGCCTAAACACGAGACCGTTACTATTATTATTATCATCAGCATCACCACGTCTTACTACCCGTTCGGGTTATACGCACTTACGCTAATATGTAATGGTAGGGTGATTATGAGAAGAAATGGAGGACCTACAGTTTAACGTGGGATCCGAACCACGGTGGAGGCCCGTCATTCCCCTCATTCACAAGTTGTGATTAGTACGCGTCTTGTCAGAGGTGAAGGAAGGGTTTGGGCAATCAGATAAATACGTGCCGGCACCGAGGGAGACCACTACAAAAACCAAGTCATAGAGGCACCGTCAAAGTTGAGTAACCGAAATAAACCTAAACATCACCTTAGTTTTTATCATTTTAATCGCTTATATTTCTATTTGAATTTGGCACCTTCCTATAATCATTATAATAATTAAAAAGGTAATCAGCATTGTGACACAATCTGAAACATGCCGCAACCACAAATGGCCTGGCGGGAAACCATTGCGCTAACATGTTAGGGATGAATAAGGTTGAATTTAAATCAAATGCACCCACATTAGCGTGAAGTTGTTGAAAGACATTTAAGAAAAACTACACTCAGTTCACCCGACTGGGACCCAAATCCTTCCCCACACCCCCCCGTTTTTGGCAGCCTAGTCTATTGCAAGATGGGTCTTTGACCNAGCTCATTCTTATACACTTATACTCACACTAGGGATCAGGACTTTCTCTGACAGGTGAATTTTCAGATTTTTCGTAACGTATGTTCTTGTTTTTTCCTTTTAAATTAGATTTTTCACAGGAGAAGGTAGCACAATTTGTTTTATCTACTTGTTGTCGGTGACCTGGCGGTCTAGAGGTAAGGTGTCAGACTTCTGTGCTGGCGGCCGGGGTTCAATCCTCGGTCCCGGCACAAATTTATCTGATTACCAAACCCTTCCTTCACCTCTGACAAGACATCTTGTGAATGTGGGGAATGCCAGGCCTCCACCGTGGTTCGGATTCCACGTTAAACTGTAGGTCCTTAATTTCATCTCACAATCACCCTAACATTACACATTAGCGTAAGTGCGTATAAACCGAATGGGTAGTAAGACGCGGTGCTTATAATAATAATACTAGTTGTCATTTTCAGTTTAAAAGTAAAATTCTATAATAACGTAATACTTAACGTAAAAAGCAAACATAATTTATAAAATAATGTAAAATACTTAAATAAAATATGTATTCATTTTATTAGTTGATTAACCCTACATAAAATATATTTCTGTATTTACTTTTACTTTTGAAATAATATTATATTGTTCGTGAACCAGTGGGCCATAAAAAGTTATTGTTGCCCACAGATTGAATATACCTGCCTTATACCATGCGGTCACCGAAGAGGGTCACGCTCTATGAATTTAATGGTTTTTGAGTTTGACTATGACAGGCTGATGACAATATTAACCAACCTAACAAAACCAAACCTTCAATTTGGATATGCATGAAAGGTTAGGTTTTATTAGGTTGTGCGAGCTTGTTATAAAAGTATATTTATTATAATCACAAACAATTAAAAATATAACAAACATCCATAAATATTACTTCTAATCAAACGTCAAAAAATACCTTCACAAAAAACACTTTTTAGCATTTAATTTAAATACAACCCGATTATATAAACTCTACAATTAAGTGATCGTGTGTATTTACTATAATTTATAGTTAAATTTCAGTTTTAAATAACCCACGTGGGTGGCCGTATGGTCTAAGGCGTAATAAATTGGAATGCCGACGACGGGAAGATGGGATTTGAATCCAAGTCCAGTGTAGGCCTACTGAGGGTGGTTTTCCTAAATGGTTTTCCACTCTCTCCCCCCACGCAAACATGGGTACACTCCCTCTAATCTCAACCTTCATCATCGGCGTAACTAGTGCATATGTGTATAACCTGAACAGGTAGATAGAATCAATTTTACTTAGCACAACGTCAAAGACACAATTACCAGCTAGTACCAGTGGAATGGAACTTCCCCCCTCTCCCCCCCATACATTATTGTTAACTACAATTAAAATGCATCTGTTGCGAGTGGAATTAAAACTACATCTGTTGCGAGTGGAATTAAACGTATCTCAAAACGTCACGGCTCATCATCACTAATTGATCACGTGGTCACGGATAACGAGGCGAGATCCTTTACAATTCTCAGCAATAAATCTGAGTGTGTGGAATGGGAGGAATGTATGTACCGAGAGGAGGCTTTATGTATATACTCATAAGTAGTATGCCCCACTGCACTAGACCTTGAACTACACTTGAACGAGATAGTTATAGACGTATAATAAGATCACACCAGACCTCTACACAATTAATTAGAAAGGGACGTAGCTGGGTTTGTTAAGGCAACTGGTTCCCTCTTATCTGAATACAATAAACCCTTGATTTAATTACTTAGGGTTGGATGAAAGGGTACGCGATAAAAGGCCAGTGTTTTTTTGCAGTTTTTATAGCAAAACTTTTTTTTTAGCCAAAATAAAATATTGCTCCAGTACAAGCACATAACTTAATTTTCTTCCCATGCTGACCTCAAAATTTCTTGAATATCTGTCAAGGGTGTTATAGAATTTAATGACAAATTTTTCTCTTCATCTTACCCGCCTCGGTGGCGTAGTTGGCTAACGCGTTAGTCGTGTTGAGCTGCTCGACTGCAGAGGACGGGGAGATCGAGGTTCGAATCTCGGTCGGGTGAACTGGGGGTGGTTTTTCCTAAAGGTTTTTCCACTCTCCCTCCATGCAAATGCGGGTTCACTTCCTCTAATTTAACCTTCCGAATTCCTAACCCAATAGAGTAATTAGTACTTAAAGCGTATAACCCGAACGGGTAATAAGACGCGGTGGTAAATATTACTATATTATTCTCTTCATTTAAAAAGTTTGTTAGATGGTTATGACAGATATTTAGGAATTATTGGTGATAAAACATGTGAACAAAAAATTATATGACTGTACTGAAGCAATATTTTATTTATTTTGGCAAAAAAAAAAAAGTTTTATAATAAACACTGCAAAAAAAAACCTTGACCTTTTCTTGCAACCCTTCCATTCCACCTTAACGGACAGTTTTTTTTTTGTCATTTGAGATTTTACGGACAATGGCCAATAAGTATATGAAATGTTAGAGTCTATAGCATGACTCACCCTTCCAATGTACCCGTCTAATGCACACCATTCAAAACCATTTTCAAAAAAATGTGTGCAACATATATATTTTTTAACTTAGTTTTTTACTTTACTTTGAAGAAGAGAATGTGTTGTTCTTGGTGGCCTTGGGGTAAAGTGCTCGTCTCAAGACCCAATATTCACGTATTCTTGCCCAGCTGGGGTCGATGGTCGTTAATAACATGTAGCACAACTTCCTTCGGAGGGGAAGTAAAGACTTCAGTCACATGTCGATTGTGGTATGTAAAAGGACCCTGTAATGTATGTCGAAATAACTTTCCCAGAAAAAATGGGTAGGCCCTTTCGCTCTCACACATAGAATTTCTCATGTGCTGATAAAATCATTCGGCTCAAATAGTTCACTTTATATACCTCAAATAAAAAATAATTAATACAATAGTTAGTTTAATCTAGGCTATCTTTTTATGACTAAAAATCTTATAGACTAAGCTTAATGGTGATTATTGTACCTATCAATGTGACTTGCCTTACTATAGTTTGAGATCTGTATGCCTCTACACATATGTCTCTTTATATTCAAATCACGAATGTTTATATTGGGATAAATATTTGAAGTGTAATGGATTTTTTCTTTATAATATTAACTCATTTGCTATAATTGATTATTTTAATTATTCTCTATCTAAGGGAGAATTAGAGAATGATGAAATGTACATAGCACTCATGTAATGACGGAACGGAATTTACATAAAATTGTATGATGATTCGGGGGGGGGGGGGTTTTACATCAGAGGTTATAATAAAGAGACGCAATTTACATAAGAACTTGTAATGGTGGAGCAGAATTTACATAATAACTTGTAATGGTGGAGCAGAATTTACATAATAACTTGTAATGGTGGAGCAGAATTTACATAATAACTTGTAATGGTGGAGCAGAATTTACATAAGAAATTGCAATATGACTTGATGGAATTTACATCAGAACTTGTAATGACTTGATGGAATTTACATCAGAACTTGTAATGACTTGATGGAATTACATAAAAACTTGTAATGACTTGATGGAATTTACATAAAAACTTGTAATGACTTGATGGAATTTACACCATAACTGGTAATGACTTGATGGAATTTACACCATAACTGGTAACGACTTGATTGAATTTACACCAGAACTTGTATTGGCGGGATGGAATTTACATCAGAACTTGTAATGACGGGATGGAACTTAATTAATAGCTTGTAATTATGAAACGTAATTTGCATCATAGCTTGTAATGAATGCTATTAGAGGTTCTAATGATGGGATGGAATTTATACATCAAAACATTCAAACGAGACTAAATTTACCAAAATGGAAGTTGCAAAGTAAGGAACGTCCATATTTGCAGTCTATGACTAGATCTCGTCCTAACTTAGACGAGGATGAGGAATACACCCCTCCCTCTCCCTCCAGGCCGCGTGGTCCGTGGAGCCAAGAGAACATCCATCTTAATAAAACTACAAAGCAATAACTCGGCTAAAAGCCGCCATGTGTTTGGGGCGCTTCGTTCTCAACCTCGATTTCATTCCTCCCCTTTCACCTGTACGCTCGCAGGCATAGCTACACTCCCTGCCTGTATTTCCCGTCTTGGTTATTTACCAACTACAAAAATATCTCCAGGGCGTGAACGATGGAATTCCATCACACAGATTAATAATAGTGTTAGGAATTAGTAGAATAACTAAATAACTTAAACATTAGTAGTTATGTGACCTCGTTCCATCGATTTAAAATTCAAAGTACATCATGGGTAATATTTATGTTATGTTCTTATCGTAGCTACAGTCTTAAGATTTCTCTTTCGATTTCAAGATGAAATTTTTCCTCAGTGATCAAGTTAAATAGAAAATAAATGAATACTATATTCAATAGTAAATTATATGTATAGATAAAATAAAATTATTGTTCACCTATTTTAAGATGTAAGCTTTTTCTAAATATACGTTCTAAGTTATTGATAATTTGGTTGTAATATTAAATTTAAAACAATTGAAATGAGCTATCAATCGAAAAACTATTCGAGTGGTAGCCATTTTGAAACGGATAAACAAACTGAAAAACTATACACCCACATAGTTAGGACAAAATTTAATTTCCCTTTCAAATTTCACTACGATTGGTCCACCCATTTAACAGTAGTGGTCGTGGGACAATGATTCAGACAGACAAAATGCCAAATGGTCAAGTTCAAACAGACACTCGCTACTTTTAGTCAATGAACCCGCATTGATGGGCACGCGGACAAAATGATAGGCTAGTATAGTCTATTCTGGTGGTGATGAGTAGGTTGGAGTTCGAATAAGGGCGGAGTATTATTTTTCTAAAATGTTTTCCCATTCTCCCCAAAGACAAAATATGAACTTACTGGTGCAGTTATGCCACTGTTCCACTTAGACCTGTTTGGTCCAGGTCTAGTGCAGTATTCTAGTCTAGAAGATGATGGACGAGAATGGAAAGGGTGGACCTTGCTCAACACCTCCAGGTGCTAAGGGTTAATTGCTGAGCACAACAAATTACATCCCCAACCAGTGGATGTCCATGTTTTTTTTTGTTTTTGTCTTTTCATAAATGTACCCTGAAAGTAGAAATGTTTTTCAGAGTGAAAAACATAATGTCCTGCATCATTTGATTTATTAACTGTTTTCATAAAGACAAGTTTGTAGCTTAAAATAATGTTTACACTTTCATTTTAAGTTCCATGTTTTAATTTAATTTAGCTTATGAAAACAGCCACCATTTTAAAAACAAAGCTATAAGAGGGTTCATGTCAAATGTCTCTAAAAAATTATCCATAGTATTTGTTAACCATGGTGAAATATATCACACAATCTCACTCGTTTATAATATAAACACTTTTAGTTTCATATTTAATTTTTTTTAAACAGTTTTCATCAGATTTTCTAAATTTTGATTCACAATTTCTCTCCGCGTAAATTTGAGTACATCTCATTTTCATTCAATCATCTTTCTCCCTTACAACACTACACTGAAAAACACCAATAAGGGAATGGTAGGTCTTATGACGGAAAGATTATTTTAGCTCTCTCTCTCTCTCTCTGTAAATTGTTGCCAAATCATCTCCTCTTCTGTTATGTCGGAGGATGCATGTGCTGAGGTAAGAAGTAGCTACTGACAACATTGAAGAACTAGCCTTGAACATTTTTTCTACATATAAAGGAAGATTTACAACTAAAAAAAACAGAATGACAATGATGTTTCCCTATAGTAGCTAATCAATTACCTCGTGATTTTCAGTGTGTGGTGATGCGTTTGTTTTATCTGCACCGCGTCTTACTATCCGTTTGTGACATTCACATATTTTTAATATTGGGTTAGGGATGTGGGAGATTTATTTTAGAGAAAGTTCGAGTCCCAATCTCCCAGTCATCTCGGAAATCAAACTTATTGAGATGGTGACGCATTAGATTAGGCGACCATCTAAAGCGATTCCCAATTGTATAAATATGCCGATAGCATTGGAGGGCAGTAATACAGAGCCCATCTAACCTCCCCCTCCCCCTCGTCCCTTGCTAAATAACACCTAGCTTAGGCAGATAAGACCACTCAAATCGTGTCCCATTATGTATTCTAGTTTAAAAGACTGTTGGTGACCTGGTGGTCTAGGGGTAAGGTGTCAGACTTCTAGGCTGGCGGCCGGGGTTCAATCCTCAGTCCCGGCAAAGATTTATCTGATTACCAAACCCTTCCTTCACCTCTGGCAAGACATCTTGTGAATGTGAGGAATGCCAGGTCTCCACCGTGGTTCGGATTCCACGTTAAACTGTAGGTCTTCCATTTCATCTCACATTCACCCTAACATTGCACATTAGCGTAGGTGCTTACAACCCGAACGGTTAGTAAGACGCGGTGCTAATAATAATAATAATAATAATAATATAAAACTGTTAAATTAATATCAATGAAGTCAACCTTGGTAGTCTTGAGGTAAAGTTCTCACCACAAGACCCGAGTTTTATGGGTTCAACCCATTCGGGACCAACGTATTTATCTAGAGCCATTAAAATCAATAACACAACTTCCTTTGGAGGGGAAGTAAGGCCATCGGTCCTATTTAGAATGTGGTATGTGAAAATATCTTTCCCGGCAAAATTAGCTCAAATAAATAATTGTGTGCTATAATCAATAAGTTTGTATCAGTCATTTCGGAAAATGCACGCTAAATATCTCAAATAAATATATCAATGAAACGATTTTATAAAATATATAGAAAATAATAATTTCATTAAAGTCAAGGGAAGAATAAAGTATACAGAAAACCTCACATACATAAGTTTTCTGACTCTAGCGTAATCATTTATTCAATTTCTCAGTTAATCAGCCGTGAGATGGGCACTTAAGTTTCTGTTTATAAAGTTGTACCATAAACATCCACCTCGTTAAAATAAAAGAGGATGTCTCCATTTGTTTTGAATTCAACGTCTTTTTATAGAAGGATGAATGTTGCAGTTCCCCCCATCAGACATTCTAACAACGTTGTTGGCCAACTTGATTGTTGAGGGATACCACAAAAGTACAGAACTAATCTTAGTGAGTCAGTCGCCACCATTCTGGGTCTGTCGTTACCTGAATAAATTTAGTTTCAGGGAAAGTAGCCACTAAGGAAATACAAGTTATGCATGCATTATAAATCTATATATATTATTCCTGTTGTCAACATCCTTTTTTCTCAACTAGTACATAGCCTACAGCGATGAATAAGGTATCAGAGGATAGGATTTTTTTTTTTACAGACTTCTGACATAGCATACTCAGTTTACGTTAAAACACGTGGTTTGTTTAATATTTAATTTAAAATAAAAATCTAACACTATTCTTGTATTAAATACAGAAAATGAACTCTTTGCTATTTTGTGTATACACTTCACTGAGTGTTTAATTTCAACAACCAACAAAAGGCTAAATCTTTTTTTTTAGGGGAGGGGGGAGGAGGTTGAATATGCGAAAGTTTCGCATGGGTTTTCTGGTTCATCTTATTCCTAGAGAAGCATTGTTTGTCTATTGTAAGCATTTAGATTCTTTACATTAAAAAATTGACTCATGGACACGGGAATTGAACCCAGGATCTTTGGCTTAGTACGCCAATGCTCTTAATACTGAGCCATCTAGGAGTATTTCATGTCCAGAATAATTCTTTACTCATATTTTAAGGCAGATTATGTTATGGTTGTGCGTAAATAATCAGTTACAAAATGAGCAATCAATTAAGATCGTGATCTATCAGATGGCACAACTACTATCTCATTAGGAGAGCTTTTTTTACACTGCTAATACTAGTAAAATAAGCACAAATTCAAATATCATGAAGGAGTAAATAACAACGTTATTATAATTCCTTCCCGAGTCGTGGGTGGCTTCTTTAACTGATATCGCGCCGTATTAGTGCAAGTTAAAAGGTAAAATCTAATGATTCCTGTTCAACAAGTAGGGTTTAACACTATATATAGGTGTTAGTGCAAGACAGAAGGGCAAATCTAATCATTACTTTTCAACAAGTAGGGTTTAACACTATATATAGCTGTTAGTGCAAGACAAAAGGGCAAATCTAATCATCCCTTTTCAACAAGTAGGGTTTAACACTATATATAGGTGTTAGTGCAAGACAAAAGGGCAAATCTAATCATTCCTTTTCAACAAGTAGGGTTTAACACTATATATAGGTGTTAGTGCAAGACAAAAGGGCAAATCTAATCATTCCTTTTCAACAAGGAAGGTTAAACACGATGAATGGGGTGTGGGTCAAAGATAAAATGAAGCTCAACTTTGATAACAATCTGTCCAAGGCAGTTATATTTCTTGGGACTGCCGTGTAAGAAGATTTATTTATATGGTATCACTCGTGTCATCTTAAGAAGCAGCTAGCCAGGTTAGCTGGGTAGAGTTGAGTTGATATCGCCGGAAACGTCGCTCCGAAGTGATGGATGTTCCGGGGCGGGATCCGGAATATGAAGTCTTGGTTCGCTGCCACTTACTTGTCGACAAGAATATTCAGAGATAGGGGTTAGGGACGACAGTGGACTATGTGCCATGACAAATATATGATGGAATCCCCAACTTTGGAGGGGTGAGGTAGTTTTTTAATTTGACTCTACCCACATCGATGGTCACGCGAGCGTCAACCCTCGTTAAGTCTGGTTTTATGATGACGGGGGATGTAGGGGTTTGAATCCCGAATGTGCTAAAAAAATCTGTATTATTTTCTACTATTCTTCCCTAAAAATGCGTGTGCATTTATTTTAAGCTATATACTTTTCAATGGTATAAATTCTCAGTTATTCCGAAAGAATAGGGAGATCAATTAAATTGAATCAAAACACTGCATCTCTATTCTTGACTAAGTGTGCTGGTGTGTGTGTGTGTTTCTAACATTGCCTTTAATTATTAAATAATATATTATTTGCACCGCGTCTTACTACCCGTTCGACTTTCACTCCTATGGATTAATCACGCTAATTTACTACGGATGAGGATTGTTGAATTTAAAGAAATTATACCCGCTTTTGCTTATAAGGAGAGTGGGAAAACTATTAAGGGAAAACCACTTTCAGTACACCCGACCAGAATTCGAACCTCTGGCTCTTCATAGTCAGTGGTCCAGTCTGTTGCAAGAGTGAAGCCTTAGACCATGCGGCCACCGAAGCGGGTATGTTAAATATTCAGGTAAATGTTGATGCGTTTCCTTGAATCTCATCTTAAATCTCTTTTATTGACTAAGATGTTTAATTTGATCATTAAGTATGTTGACAGGCATATATATTACACAATATATTTATATCTGGTTGTGTAATTAAACACGTCAGCAGCACAACATACTTAAAACTCTTGATTAGAGTAGATTTCAATCTACAGCCATCTCCATACTCTATTTCATCAGTGGGGAATAACTCTCGCTGACACTGAGCGCATTAGCAATGTTATACTTGTCAGGACCAATGGGAATGGACATTTAAATTAAATCGTGCACTGGGTAATTGTTTTTTTTTCAAGTTCATGTAAAATCTTTAACTATAAAAGAGTTTCGCAGAGCTCTTATTTCAGGTTTTATCACTGTAGTGCATTGCTTTTTAATTTATCTATTTGTAACTTATTCTGTTGTATAAATATTTATTGTGTGTGATTTTATAAAACTATGGTACTCTTGAGCATATATTTAACATATATAAGGGTGATGTCCATTGGAAGCTTGTAATAAATCCATTAAAACTAATATTTTTTACATTTAAATTTAAAACATATTTTTTAAATGAAGGAAGACTTTTAGCTAACAAATTACTTTGTTTAACATTGTAGTACACATATCAAAGATCGGGATGTTGTAGACACAAAACATGGTAAGTATTTTTGCACTTTTTATATCAAATTTCTTTTTAGTAGAATAAATAAAATACCAATAAACCCTTGCGAAACTTTATCACATTCAGCCTTCCCCTCTGCCCCCCCCCCCTTCTAAAAAAAGAGGATTGTCTTTTGTTAGTTGTTGAAATTAAATACTCAGAGAAGTGTATACACTAAATAGCAAAGAAAGTTTATTTTTGGCAATTGATACAAAAATATTGTTAGATTTTTATTTTAAATTAAATTTTAAGCAATGTGTTTTAACGTAAATTGAGTATGCTATGTCAGAAGTCTGTAAAAAAAAGTATACTTTCTGATATTATTAATATTGTAACTATTATTATAACCACGTCTTACTACCCGTTCGGGTTGTACGCACTTCCGCTAATATGTAATGGTAGGGTGATTGTGAGATGATATGGAGGACCTACAGCTTAACGTGGAATCCGAACCACGGTGGAGGCCTGGTACTACACACATTCACAAGTTGTGATTAATACACGTCTTGTCAGAGGTGAAGGAAGAGTTTGGCAATAAGATAAAACTGTGCCGGGACCAAGGATTGAACCCCGGACCCCCAACACAGAAGTCTGACACCTTACCTCAAGACCGCCAGGTCACCCTCTACCCATTGATATCTTATTCATCGTTTAAGGCCTTGTATTAGTTGAGAAAAAGAGATGTTGACAACAGAAATAATATAGGATTGCTTCATTGTAAACATAAGAGTTTAATTTTCTTCACATGGTGATATCAAAATTTCTTGAATATCTGTCAAGGGTGTTCTGGAATTTAATAGCAACTTTTTCTCTTCATTTATAACGTTTGTTAGATAATACCACTATGCTCATGAAAAATATTCAACAATTGTTTAGGTAAACATATAAAGACAATTACATTCTATGTTTGTACTGGAGAGCAATATTTCATTTATTTTGGCCCCAAAAAAAAGAGTTTTGCCGCATAAACTGAAACAATCTTTTATCGCGTCCCCTTCCATCGCATCTTAGACGTTCGGCATTGGAAGATTTCACTTCTATTAGACGAACACAGATTAAATACAACTCAATGATAAATATGTTCAAGCTTATTGGAAATTTTTCACATTTTTTTTTTGCATCGTACTTTACTATATGTTCAGGCTATACGCGTATATGTACTAATTACGCTAATGAGTTAGAGATGAAGAAGGCTGAATGAATATAAAGTGTACCCGCATTTGCATGGAAGGAGAGTGGAAACCCACCCTCAGTACACCTGACCGGGATTCGAACCATGATCTCCTTGTCGTCGGCAGTCTAGTCTAACACAAAAGCGACTCCTTAAAATAGGGATGTGCAATCTTAAATACAGGTGGACCAAATGAAAAAAAAAGTTTGTTAAGCCAAAAACATTAGTTCATTGATTTTTCTTCAAAGTTAATTTTAAAAAATATATATATATATATATTTAACACATATATAGACTAACATAAATAAGTTTAAATTTATTTTGAATGTATAACAATCATAAATATCTTTGTGCCATAATATGTTACAATAACAATATTTAGCACCGCGTCTTACTACCCGTTCGGGTTATACGCTAAAAAAAACTTTGGGGTAGTGGGGATTCGATTCGCGGACCTTTGGGTCTGGGGTCCAGCGCGCTACCGACCGGACCACGGGGGCGCCGTCATAATATGTTTTTAAGTTAGTTTAGAATATTTATATAACCGGGTATGATATGAATGAGACTGTAAATGAGCTTCTAGTTTTGATTCATTGTCTAAATCAGTGAGGAGGTTATTCTCAAGAAAGAAGACAGATGCTCATCAATTAGTTGGTTTTTAAGATCGCTTTTCCTAAGTTTCATGATTAAAAACCACTATCTCGCATACATATGAGAAAGCAAACATTGTCATATATTTTTGGGCATAGTTTACCAAATTTTGATATGTTCATTTTATCATGATTTTATATATTTTTTAAATCCAGTTTTTCTGTATTTAGAAAAAGCCTACTCCATAATGATTTGATTTATTCATCCGTTGGGCAAGATTGAAAACACTTGCGGCTCGTATTTGGCCCACCCCTGCCTTAGACCGTGCGACCACCATAGTAGGTTGAAAATATTCTTATAAAGTAGTAAAAAAAAAAAAATACCTGCATTCTTCACCAAGCTTGTTAGCAAAAATATTTTATTTTTCTATCACCACATTTTACTAATTGTTCAGATTATACATATATATGACAATTACTCTAATGTGGAAGTGATAAGAAGAAAACATTTCAGAAGTAGTCTACCCGCATTTGCGTGGAAGGGGAATGTAAAAAACTTTTAGAAAAATATCACACCCACTAAACCCGAGCGGGATTCAAACTCTGATCTCTCCGTTTTCAGTAGGCTAGTATAGCACAAGAGTGACACTTTAAGCCATTCGGCCTTTGAAGCGGATGAAAAATATATAATTTATGGTGTATGTAACTTTTTTTTCAACGCCAACCATTTCTGAACACCTCTGGACAAAGATGAAGGCACCATTTATAAACACATTTGTTTTTAAAATAAAAAGGATTTAAAAAAATCCTAGAATTCAAGCCCAACACATTCACGATTCAACAGTTAATTATTCAAGCTATAAAAAAAAACTTTACTAAAAAGAAAGTATTAAGACTTTTTAATTATTTTATATCATGAAATTTATACAATTTTATGTATTCTATTTAAGTAATATGTCTGTAGCTTTCCATATTTATTTAGTGGGGAATATATATTATAAATGTATCTAACTACCTGTTAAGGCTATATACGCAAAAGCTATATTTGAACTCTTTAACATAAGCATTTGAATATTAAATAAAACAATCTGCTAGATTTAAGAGAAAAATCACCAGGAAGAAAGTTTATCTCAATCCAGTCTAAACATCAGCATTAAAATTCTTAAATTGTTCCATCTATCAAATTTTTTTGCCTAATATTTCTTGTAAATAATTAATCGAATCTCCCAGCACTTTGGCTACAGCTTAGGGTTTGAATTTTTAAGGGGAGTATGGTGGTGATAAGAGCAGTGGGGATAAAGGGGGAAAGGAGAGGGAAGGGCCATCTCCAACTAAAGGTGGAAGGGGACGCGGGAAAAGGCCACTGATTTTGGCAGTTTTTATAGCAAAACATTTCTTTGTCCAAAATAAATAAAATATAGCTCCAGTAACAAAGTGTAGATCAATTTTCTACACAAGGTGTTATCAACAGTTTTTGAATATCTGTCAAGTATGTCCTGGAATTTAATTACAACTGTTTTCCTTCATTTAAGAATTTTTTTCATCTAATACAGCTATGCTCATGATATATATTCAACAACTGTTGATATCACGAGCTGAAAAAAAATACTAAAAACGTTGCTACTGGAGCAATATCTTAATGGTTTTGGCAACAAACAAAAAAGTTTTTCCATAAAAACTGAAAAAAAAAAAACACTGGCCTTATCTCACGTCCCCTGCCACCTCACCTTAAATCTTGACCCTTTTAGAGGCCTTAACTAAATCCTTAATACTTTTTCTCAACAAGAATTATTTTTTTCGAGCTCTAAGTGAGATTTCTGAACCACAAAAATACACAAATTTGTAATTGTATTTTTTATTTACTTCAAAATAGTCCGTCTGTACTAATAAGTTGTGCATGAGAGCTCAATTACAGGTCTAGAAAAGCCGGGATTGATCCTTGTCTTTAAATATATAGTATAGTGTTTAGAAATTACACGTTAAATGGTAAATATATAAGGCAGGTCAGGTTTTGTATTCCGGTAGTTGTTTTTTAATTCACCCCGACTCACTACTCTTTATGGCTACACGCGCGTATTCTATTAACCACGCTATTGTGATGGATGTGGTTACGGTGTAGTTAAGAGGAAATGCACCTGCATTTACGTAGAGGAAGAGTGGAAATAATTTATAAAAAACACTCAGCGCACTTGACTGGGAGTCAATCAGCATTCTTCCCATCACTCCTAAAAAAGAGTTCACAGTGCTATGTTTAAATCAGATCACTTCCTAGATATCCATTTTGAACAGACAACCTCAGTGGTCTTGGGGTAAAATGCTCGCCTCGATGCTCGACCTGATGATCGACCCAGTTGGGGTCAACGAATCTCTCTTGAATTATAAAAATCCACAGGACAACTGCTTTCGGAGGGGAAGTCCCATGCCGATTGTGGCATGTAAAAAAAAACCTTGGAAGCTAGGCCTATGTGAAAATATCCTTCCCGCCAAATATGCTAACCTCTTTCGCTCCTCATAGAAATTCTCGTGTGCTGATATAATTAAATTTTATTAAAGTGCATGTTTATACTTCAAATAACATATTAAATAAATAAAACATATTGAACAAAATCGTTAAAGCCATTTTCAAAAGATTTCAGATTTTTAAAAATAGGATATAAGTAAACTAACTTTAATTTTAGAGCTATAATCAAAATCTCTATTTTGCCTCAGGGTATAGTAACCACATTTAAGATACAAACAGAGATTTTCAGATTTAGTAAAACTCATATTTTTATTAGCTCGACGCTAAATAAAACGTCAAGAATTCTTTAAATGATCTCTCAATTTTGGGTTTGGGAAAAATGTTTACTATCACAATACTTTCTACGTATGATACAAATAAAAGTTTGTATTTTTATAATTTGGACCAGGGGTAGTCCTCCTTAACATACTTTTTTTTTAGCACCACATCTTGTAACCATTTGGGCTATACGCTTAATTACTAATTACGAAAATAGTTTTAGGGAATATAAAGGCTTTATTTATATGAAGTATACCCACATTTGCGTGGAAGGAGAGTGGAAAACAATTTAGGATAAACCACCCCTTAGTACACCTAACCTATATTCGAACCTTGATCTCCCCATCCCGGAAATCTAGTCTAATGCGAGAGTAGCGACTTAGACCACGTGGCCACCCAAGTGTGTGACTATGTTTGGTGGTTTTTTCTCCCAAGATAGACATGTATATTTGTCTCGTGCAGTAGCACAGCTGTTAAACATATGTGAAAATGTTGTCTGACCGGATACTTGACAGCCAATGTTCCTATTCGTTGTTTATAAACTTCGCCAAACGCGCAATTATAAACTATCAATCATTTAGTTGCCCATCCAATGACTGGTCTGGGAATGTAGAAATACTGGCCAAACATAAATAGTGAGGATACACACATATTAGACACACCTACATGACAGTGCTACACACATATTAGACATACCTACATGACAGAGATACACACATATTAGACATACCTACATGACAGTGCTACACACATATTAGACATACCTACATGGCAGAGCTACACACATATTAGACATACCTACATGGCAGAGCTACACACATATTAGACATACCTACATGGCAGTGCTAAAATATATATTGGGCAGACGTACATAGTGAGGTTACATACACGTTGATCAGACTTATATGCCAGTTCTGTATGCACGTTGATCAGACTTATATGCCAGTTCTGTATGCACGTTGATCAGACTTATATGCCAGTTCTGTATGCACGTTGATCAGACTTATATGCCAGTTCTGTATGCACGTTGATCAGACTTATATGCCAGTTCTGTATGCACGTTGATCAGACTTATATGCCAGTTCTGTATGCACGTTGATCAGACTTATATGCCAGTTCTGTATGCACGTTGATCAGACTTATATGCCAGTTCTGTATGCACGTTGATCAGACTTATATGCCAGTTCTGTATGCACGTTGATCAGACTTATATGCCAGTTCTGTATGCACGTTGATCAGACTTATATGCCAGTTCTGTATGCACGTTGATCAGACTTATATGCCAGTTCTGTATGCACGTTGATCAGACTTATATGCCAGTTCTGTATGCACGTTGATCAGACTTATATGCCAGTTCTGTATGCACGTTGATCAGACTTATATGCCAGTTCTGTATGCACGTTGATCAGACTTATATGCCAGTTCTGTATGCACGTTGATCAGACTTATATGCCAGTTCTGTATGCACGTTGATCAGACTTATATGCCAGTTCTGTATGCACGTTGATCAGACTTATATGCCAGTTCTGTATGCACGTTGATCAGACTTATATGCCAGTTCTGTATGCACGTTGATCAGACTTATATGCCAGTTCTGTATGCACGTTGATCAGACTTATATGCCAGTTCTGTATGCACGTTGATCAGACTTATATGCCAGTTCTGTATGCACGTTGATCAGACTTATATGCCAGTTCTGTATGCACGTTGATCAGACTTATATGCCAGTTCTGTATGCACGTTGATCAGACTTATATGCCAGTTCTGTATGCACGTTGATCAGACTTATATGCCAGTTCTGTATGCACGTTGATCAGACTTATATGCCAGTTCTGTATGCACGTTGATCAGACTTATATGCCAGTTCTGTATGCACGTTGATCAGACTTATATGCCAGTTCTGTATGCACGTTGATCAGACTTATATGCCAGTTCTGTATGCACGTTGATCAGACTTATATGCCAGTTCTGTATGCACGTTGATCAGACTTATATGCCAGTTCTGTATGCACGTTGATCAGACTTATATGCCAGTTCTGTATGCACGTTGATCAGACTTATATGCCAGTTCTGTATGCACGTTGATCAGACTTATATGCCAGTTCTGTATGCACGTTGATCAGACTTATATGCAAGTTCTGTCCGCACGTTTTATCAGTCTTATACGATGCAGTGATGCATAAATGTTTAGACAGACATACATAGCAAAGCTGCATACATATCGGGCCGACTTAAATGGAGGTGATATTATGCATACTCTTATGGCGGTGTAACATAGGGCTTAATGTTTGCCAGACTTTAATGGCGGTGCTACAGTCATAATCACAACTCATACATTGCAGTGTTACATGCATGTGGTGCAAACTCTTATGTCAGTTTTGCGTATGTGGGATGAAAAATATTTAATTTATAAGAATTGTACCCAAATATGCGTGTAGGAAAAGTGGAGAACAATTTATGAAAAACCACCCTCAATAAGCCCGAAGGGGATTTTGACCTCGATATCTCATTCATCGGTGGTAGTCTCTTGCAAGTGTGACGCCTTAGACTAGTTTTTATCAAAATATGATCCACAGGAGACCAAGAAGTTTCGTCATAAAAATTAACCAAAGAATGTTGATCACATATAATAGCTTCAAAATATTGAAATAGAAAATATTGAATACGAAATATTCACACAATGTTCTATTTCTTCTGTCGGTAGAAACAACGCAACGTTAAGCTAACAAACCTGAAAAATATTAATTAAAAATGATTAGATTTATAATGTTCAAATTAATTTTAAAAATTACTTACTAATTCAATAATATTATATTATATTTTAGTCCAACACTTCATTTATTGAATTAATTATTTACGTGTGTATAGTCATAACATTCAATTATCTTTAAATAATGATTTTCCTGCATAACTTTTGAATCCCCTCCCCCTCCTTCACTCCTAGTCTCTCAGTGCGCACAACTTACGTTTTTCGTGGTCTTTCATAACCAAAACATAAAGAAACACGTTGTTAGACCATTCGTTCGCCCATCAAAGTGGGTGCTTATATATGTATATATATATATATGGTTTTCCACTCTCTCCTCCCGCTAATATGTGTACATTTCCTCTCTAGTTCTACCTTTTTCATCCCTAGACATTTAGTGTAATAAATATTACTATAACCTAGATGAATGGTAAGACTCCATTACGTAGTGTCAAAAAAAAATAGTGTAAAGTTAACTTTTTGGTTCACTCTGTATAGACGATCTATGCGCATGTCTGGTGAGTCGAGCTAAGATGGCGCCGGTGCCAGTCCTAGACGAGGAAGAAGCCCTCATATTATGAAGTGAAACGGCACTCTTCCTTTAAGGTTTCGTGTTTACACTTTTTTTTTCTAGTTGATATTATTATTATTATTAATAATAATATTACTATTCTTTTTTTTCGTTCGTAAAATCCCTTGGAGCTAGTCCGCATTAAAACTTCTCATTATATCTGTCCCAAGTTTCCACAGATACGCGTGGATGGCTGGTAGGGAAAGAACGACTTAAGTCCTTGTGTTGTTATTATTATTATTAGCACTGCGTATTACTATCCTTTCGGGATACACGCACTTACGCTAATATGTAATGGTAGGGTGATTGTGAGATGAAATGGAGGACCTACAGTTTAACGTGGGATCCGAACCACGGTGGAGGCCTGGCATTCCCCACATTCACAAGA
>CABFVX010000195.1:246151-324841 GCA_902151425.1 Timema shepardi | reverse complement strand
CCCCCCCCCCCCCAATTAAAATGTCGGGGCAACTTTAAAGTCGGTGCGGACGACCTTTCTTTGGAGGTTTCTTGTGGCTAAACGGTAAGACCTATCCAAAAACGGCTCTGGCGGAGCCCCCAACGAGCAAAGTGAGTCCATATATAGAAGCAAAATTAACGTCAAGAAGGAGATCCACGAAGTTGTATCGAACATTGTCCACAGATTCGATATTTTGTGTTACGAGAAACAAGCTTATCCATCTCTGTTAGAGAGTTTCTTAACTGTAAAACTGTGAAAGCCAAATGAAGAGTGTTACCATTGTGAAAGATATCCATGCATTTGTTGCTGTTTGTATAAAGCGTCATGTACCACGTCGATGTTTTTGTTCTTCTAGAACAGATTTCATGTAAGAATTTATCTCGTTTTCAAATGTTAGTGAAAAAGTGAAATTGAAATCATAAAATACAGGATGAGATGTCTCGCTATTATGAACAAACTGTGCACATGAGATCATGTACAACAAAAATATGTCGACTCTAATTCCTTCTTAATCAGTTTTGTAATTTTGTTCAAAAATGGTTTATATTTACGTTTAAAACAATACAAGCTAATAATATAATAATATGAATGACAATTTTTTTTAATGCCACCCAGTCGAATTTGGGCATTTTTAAAAAAATATTGGATACAGGGGCGTTGCACGAAATATCTGACATGTGAAAGACGGCGTGGTCTCAAAATGTTTGGGAACCCCTGGTTTAAGGATTGTTGGCACTTTAGATTCAAGTGGCATAGCGCCCCCCCCCCCCTTCTGGGTACGCCTAGTAGGTGATGCCATTAATAGCACCCACTGATATTGATTACGATGGTTTCTTTCAGACACTTAACTCACGGAGAGCTATTAGCGTCTCCGAGCTGATCATAATTATTGATACCCAATCATTCATGGCCTTCCCTCCCATTGAAGTCACCGGACAGGTCAAAGAATCTCTAGAGACAGTGCTCCAGTACTCTCGGCACTTTCAGGGTCATTCTATTTACTATTTCTTTGTCTTTGTGCGCTTCTTCGTCAAGAGCTCACTTCAATTGTTGTTTAGTACGAAAAGGGTTTCCTAACATTTTCTTACTGTAAACTTGATGTGCGTGGTTTTTTATGTTCTTATGGTGGTATTGGTTAAGCGACTGGATCAATTTATTATTTTTTCACTCAGAAGATTGTTAAGAATGAATTTAAGTTTGAATTAATACAATGTCAAATTTGAAATAAGAATCAAAATATCATAAATAATAATTATTTAAAATGTTGTGTCAGATGGGTGTAGCAATATTTTTGGTTAGCTATTATAATATTATTATTAGCACCGCGTCTTACTACCCGTTCGGGTTATACGCACTTACGCTCATGTGTAATGGTAAGGTGATTGTGAGATGAAATGGAGGACCTACAGTTTAACGTGGAATCCGAACCATGATGGAGGCCTGGCATTCCCCACATTCACAAGATGTCTTGTCAGAGGTGAAGGAAGGGTTTGGTAATCAAATAAATCTGTGCCGGGACCAAGGATTTAACCCCGGCCGCCAGCACAGAAGTCTGACACCTTACCCCTAGACCACCAGGTCACCCTTTTTATGGCATGTGATCTCCTTTTAACTTGCCGAGATAATTCTGATGCACTTCCATAAGATTGAATGACCTTGTTGTGTCCTAATTAGGCTATTTCAGCAGATAGGCAGTACGAGGACATAGATAAAATCAAAAGAATGATCCTACAGCACATGAATTTGGAAGGAAGAAACCGTTTAATTGGATTTTTTTTAAATTTTACTAGCGTTATATATAGGCATCGGTAAAATCCATCAAAACAGACAGATGCAGATAATATTATGGGACGTATGAATACATAAAAGTAGATCTAGTAACTTTTTTCTAGTTGTCAGATAAGTTTCTTCCTATAAGAATTAACCTGTAGTCAAATGTGCCTCAATTTAACCCACGGCATTAACCAAGTATGTTGGTTTCTGTGCATGTGCACATATTAAAGTATGGACAGCTCACTCTTGAATCTTATTAATGGCCGTTTAGGATAAGTATCGCTGTCCTAGACTAATTTAGTTCCCAGGCTACGTGCCGAAACAACTTTGGTTTCAAAATTATACGTTTAGTTATAAAAATGGAAATAAAAATAACCCATGATATATTACACAGTAAATATATATATATATAAGATAATGAAGTGCCATAATTATCCCAATTTCTAATCAGTATCTCCCCCCTACCCCTCAAACAGCCCTAGTAAATTAGTCGTAATGAAACCGTCTAGCAGGTAGCCGTCAGGTATAGACACCTACAATTAGCCCTATCAGCGAAACAGGGCAGGCCACTCAGAAATACAAGGCCCGGGAAGGTTTGGAAAACACCCCGTCAAGTCGTCTGATGAAGGTGGGGGGGGGGGGAAGTTATCCTCGTTCCCTTATTCCCTACATTTGCTACCACGCCCCTTAACAACCAACGCTACCAGTGTTGCTATCAGGAACTATCGGAGATGGGGTATTTAAGCGAGAGGGAGACATGAATAATCTCACATCTGCCCTACATGTCCTGATACATTTTCTATAGCAAACTGACGGCTGTTCTCAGAGTCAAATGTTTTTGTTAAGTGCAACAACGTGTATCGTAGTTTTAACTATGGATTGATGGTACTCGATGAAAGGGAAAATGGGGTGGTTTGCGTTTGGGTTTCTTCAAAAGATGAGGGAAGCTTTTTTGGAAGAATTGGGTGATTCTCTTATCGGTTAAAAGAAAGTTATCCTATTCAAATACTCGAACTCTTTCAAGATTTTAAATCAGTTTTCAATTTATAATCTCTTACCTTTGTGAGATTTAGCATAAGCTTGAGATACGCTTCTTTATATAACCTATTTACATAGTTTTTCAATCAGCTTTGTTTGTTTTAGAACACTAACAAAAGCATTAATCAAAATCAATGCTCCAACACCAACTATTTGATGAGAATCTTATTTAAAATCCAATAAATACTATATATTTTTAGGGGTGTGTGAAACTTCGACTTGATTTCAAAACAAACATCAGCTTCAACTTTGCTTCGAAACAAACATCAGCTTCAACTTCGCTTCGAAACAAACATCAGCTTCGTCAATAAAAAATATTGACAGCTAAAATACTCAATCCATGGTAATTTATTGCCATTCTGAGCTGTTTTATAAATTACAAATTAATATAGTGGTAAAAAATCTGAAGTAAATGAATTGTGTATTGTGATAGTAGCTTTATTTGTCAGATTAACACGAAATATTACAAACCATTGTAAAATAAGACATTTTCAAAGTTATTTTAGTGCATAAAACCACTAAAATAAAATATTCTAGCTTCAATTTGGCTTCGAGAATATTTAATATATTCGATTAGTTTGCTTAGAATTGAAAAAGTGGTCTTCGCAGACCCCTATATTTTATTAAAGCTTATTTGACATATTGAACCATATGATCTGAAAATATAATCATAGCTAAGAAATACAAACACTTTACAAGTTTGCGATAGTTTATAGTATGAATATAAACCGTGCGTCTTCAATATATTATTTTATAGTGATGTTTTGAAGATTCCATAAAAGCAGTAAATAAAAACAACTCTTCAAATATTCCGAAGCAGTTTTCTATAAATAATGGGTACGAAAAAAAAATACATTTTAGTACCGTTCCACGCAACTTCATAAATTATATAAATTATTTGCTATAACCGGCTAATAAATAAGGGGACTTATAGGGTTGTGCCTGCACCCCCCAAAGGCATGTAACTTGTTGCTCAGTTGAATGCCATACCATGTAGATAGCACAACTTTCAAACTTTAAACTACTTTCATCACAGTCCATAAAACAAAAAATACAAACATTGTAATTATGTTTCCGTGGAATCATTGACATACAGTGGTTGTTCCATGACTATTTTTTTAAGGAAATATTTAACATGCTTTAGGTATTTTGAAAGAAATTTTGGGAGAGCAATACAATTAGTTAGATATTTAGTACCTTGTTTAGAACATTATTTTTATTTAAAATTTTACGTTCACTTTCTGAAGATACTGATTATACCAGTACACGACTTTTAATCTAAATAAAATTTAGAACAGGCACAACAACCCCCCCCCCCCTTTACCTTTAATCCTTCTCTGTGAAAAGGGAGATCCATATTTCAAGAATGATACATTTTTCTACCATACCAGGAATCAAACCCTGAGCCCTTAACTCAGTAAGCAGACACGCTAGCGTCAAAGATAAGGTGTTGATCTGTAGCTTTTTTTAGAGTTATTGTTAATCTCCAAAAAAAAAATTATTATTTTTCAATTGTGAATGTCAAAACATTTCAAAAAATGCGAGAATATTACATTTAAATTATTCCAAAAACCAGATCAAGCACTTTCAGAAAAGTATAAATATTTAATTTAATACAGCTAGAATATTTAAAATATAGGCCTAAGTGAATAGAGAATTTATAGTGTAGATATTTTTGTAATTTTTTTCTGATTCCCAATTCCAAAAGTGTAGATGTTTGTAAGGTGTGTTCACAGTAACGTTAGTCTTTGATGACGGTTCAAAGTGTTGTTTTTTTTATTTGTTATATTCATCCACTTTGCAAATATCTTCTGCCACACTGATAATCGATGTGAAATTAATTTATTTAGTTAGATTGAAAAATTATTGATTAAGGTGGGTACAGAACAGCTTTTTGTAACCTTTTATATAACATAAAAGGCCATGGCTAGTGTGAAGCAAATTCCCAATTGATCACGTTTATTACTGTGCTGTGTGCTTTAAAAAAGATGGGAAATGATGTTTCAAGTAATGACCTTAAGGTGGGATTGTACGGAACGAGAGTTTAGGGCAATGTTTCAAGCAATGACCTTAAGGTGGGATTGTACGGAACGAGAGTTGAGGGCAGTGTTTCAAGCAATAACCTTAAGGTGGGATTGTACAGAACGCGAGCTTAGGGCAATGTTTCAAGCAATGACCTTAAGGTGGGATTGTACGGAACGCGAGCCTAGGGCAATGTTTCAAGCAATGACTTTAAGGTGGGATTGTACGGAACGCGATCTTAGGGCAATGTTTCAAGCAATGACCTTAAGGTGGGATTGTACGGAACGCGAGTTTAGGGCAATGTTTCAAGCAATGACCTTAAGGTGGGATTGTACGGAACACGAGTTTAGGGCAGTGTTTTAAGTAATGACCTTAAGGTGGGATTGTACGGAACGCAAGTTTAGGGCAGTGTTTCTAGTAATGACCATAAGGTGGTATTGTACGGAACGCAAGTTTAGGGCAATATTTTTGCAATTTTTATAGATAATTATTTTTGAATAAGATAAATAAAATATTGTTCCAGTAGAAATAGAGTGTAATTCTCTTCGCATGATGATAAAAAAAAAGTTCTTAAATATCTGTCATGATTTATAAGCGTCGCAGCATTAGATGATAACTTTTTATTTTCATTTAAAACGTTTGTGTCATTAAATTCTAGGACATCCTTAACAAATATTTAAGAATTGTCAAGATTACTAAGTTAAATAAGATTAAACTCTGTTTTACTGGAAAATTATTTTAATTATTTTGACACAAAAAATATTTTGTTATAAAAACTTCACAACTACTGCACTTGTCACGTCAACCAAAACTCTCACCTTAAATATTTGAACCAGTTTTTTTTAGCACCGCGTCTTACTACCCGTTCGGATTATACGCTTTCAGTACTAATTACGCTAATGGATTAGGAATTGGGAAGGTTGAATCTAGATAAAGTGAACCCACATTTGCGTGGAGGTAGAGTGGAAAATCAATTAGTAAGAGCCACTCTCAGTTCACCCGACCGAGATTCGAACCTCGATCTCCCCGTCCTCGGCAGTCGAGATCAACACAAAACTTGCGCGTTAGCCAACTAAGCCACCGAGGCGGGTTTTGGACCAGTTAATCGGCCAAGTTTTGTAAGTGTCATGAGTCATGACCTACCCAATAAAATAGTAGAGACTCGGAATGAAAACAATTGATTCATTACTGTACCAATAGTAAGGTAGAAGTTTAACTTTTGTACAATAAAAAAATTAAACATACTTTTTTTTCAATATGTGTTCCTACGAGGGGAAGAACTGAAGACTACATATAAATTAACCTTAGATATTACTTTCTGATTCCCGATAATTATACCTATACTCTGATTTGTATAGGTGGGACCTACTGGAAGGGCATTTATCTCAACAAAAATCTCACAATATCGTAAAATTCTGTTAACAAAGATATTCTGAAAGATATGTTTTCCTATCAAAATCGTTATTTTTTTTACCACCACGTTTGACTAACCATTCAGGCTATACGCTTTTGTACTAATTACACTAGTTTTAGGGTTTAGGAAGGCTATATTTGGAGGAAGTCTACATGCATTTGCATGGAAAGAGAGTGGAAAACCATTTTGAAAAACCTCAGTACACCCGACAAAGATTCAAACCTCGATCTACTCAACATTGATAATCTAGTCTGCGAGAGCGGCGCGTTAGACCACGCGGCCACCGAAGCTAGTCGTACCACTATCCTTAAACTGCGTGTGATACAACTCAAAAATAATTGGTTAAGTTTTTAATTTTGTTTGACTCCAACAATCATTCTTCTCCTGTTGTGTTCTTATCAGAAATAATTGTTACCTCTACTGTCCTTCATATGGTAGAGATATTGATGAAATCCCAACAACAAGTCTTGGTGTAGAAGTCGATGCCATTAGCACCCTGATATCGTGCTTTATATCTTTTCAACTGGTCAAGGAACGGGAGACCACCCACCTCAACGAACATGAGAAAGAGATACACCCCCCCCCCCCNNNNCCCCCCCCCAAACCTCCCATTAAACCCCGTGATATGTGTTACTTGGTTTCGCTTGTTGTCTTGTTAGCTGTAGAAGGAAAGAATGACTTGGCTCGTTGCGTCCAACCCCGCCTATCTTTGTCAGGGACTAATAGTGCTGTCATCTGGAGGGTAGTTCAGGTATCATTCATAGGAGGGGGTGGACACCCTTACAACCCCCCAACCCTTCTGCTTGTTCTCACTTTCACTGTGCACTGTTGTAAATCAGGATTTGTCATCTGTAGAGAGATCACTGTAGATATACACTTTTGGAACATAGAAACAAGTATTTGATTTTGCTCTTAGCGTTGAAAGAATATAACAATAATATTTTTAATATATGTAATGTCGGTATTTATACTATTTGACAAAAGCAACTACTGAAACTACTCAGAGTAATAAATCGATAAGAAGGCCGGTTTTAAATAACTTCATTTTGTGGTTATCATTGATAAAATGTTACTATATTATGTGTTATTTTATAGGTATTGATAATATCAATACAAACCTACAGCTAAAACTCACATAACTTAATTATGAACATGTGAAAGTAGATATAGTAAATTTTCTTTGTGTCAGATAAGGTTAATATTAAAATTAGACTACATATATTTTGTTATCTTATAATTACAATGAAGGTATGGCCACTGAGATAAATATTTTGTTTGGAAAAATGTAGTTCACATGCGTAATTTAAAAAAATATAATTTTATATTAATACATGGTCTATAAACATTTATATCTATATAATTGATTCATTCAAAAAATAAAATTATCACCCTCCTAGAGGCGTTTTTGTTTATCTCATGTAGATATAGGATCCCCTAACTATTCAAGTGTTTGAATTTGAATAATTTTTTGAAGAAATACAGTATATTAATTTATTTGTTAGAATATGTCCAAAATAATTAAAGATATTCAAAGTATGTTTTTATCTTGTTTCGGGTTAAATATGTCTAGCAATATTGTAATATTCATTTTCCAAATTATTTGTTTTGATAACACTATCACTTTAAATGACAACTGGACAAGACAATTGAGTTTACGTGTCAATGCTTTGTTTCAAAGATATCAGTGTTTCATAAAGAAAAAATATGTTTCTAGTTTAAAAATGAATGCATGAAATTTCTTGCCATTTGATGCACTAATTTGACAAAAGATATATGACAATATTACTTTGTGGAGTATATTTTTAATCACTATATTTATAACATAATTATTGCTTCCCATTGTATATTATTATTATTATTATTAGCACCGCGTCTTACTACGCGTTCGGGTTGTACGCACTTACGCTAATCTGTAATGGTAGGGTGATTGTTAGATTAAATGAGGGACCTACAGTTTAACGTGGAATCCGAACCACGCTGGAGGCCTGGCATTCCCTACATGTATTGTCAGAGGTGAAGGAAGGGTTTGGTAATCAGATAAATCTGGGCCGGGACCAAGGATTGAACCCCGGCCGCCCGCACAGAAGTCTGACACCTTACCCCTAGGCCAACAGGTCACCCCCATTGTATAGATTCGTTAGTTTAGTATCAGCATATGTAATGTATTCCTGTAACTTAAACGTAAATTGTAAACATTGCATTAATTCTAGATATTTGTAGAATATAAAGGCCAAATAATTTACCAAATTAACGTTAATTATTTCATAATTAGCACTTTGACGTGAAGTTGAGACCCACAAACTCTCGCTCTCTCCACTAAATAATAAATGCTTAAACGTCTAGAGTAATTACATCGATAACTATGTGGATGTGTGGTATTGAAAGCACTAAACGTTGATAAAGGCGTTAGAGCTAATGATATATATATATAGTGAGGCCAAGACAAAATTCTATTTTACGCACACACAAAAAAGTGTTGTTAATTTCTTCACCTTTGTAAAACTTTAAAAGAGAATTTAGGTTCAAATAAATGTTGTCAAAAGCAGGCCAAACCTAAACGAGGACATATTCAAGGAAACTCGTCAGTACATCAGATTTTCCAGAATAACCGTGTGTTAGTCTACTATGACACTCGGAATCAGCAGGTGTAAAACGGAGGGACAACACAGTTTGAAAAGATCTACAGTACAGCGCTGCTGTGGGAGTGAACAGGTGTACCAACGTCTGACAATGAATCTCCCTTCCTCCTAAAATGTTTCGTTTTTGTGCTATTGATTCCGCTTCGTTTCCTGAATTGTTAAGTTCTCCACACACTATTCATTCTTCCCCCCTCAGGTCGAGATATACCTTAAAATACCTGTCTGGTAGAGATTGCAAGCTTCATTGCTCTGCACTCTTGTCCGTGGCATGGTGGTGTATCACTGGAATAACATTTCCCTTTTTTTTTCTGGACACGCAAAACAATAATAATATTTAGCACCGCGTCTTATTACCCGTTCGGGTTATACGCTTTAAGTACTAATTACTTTAATGGATTAGGAATTGGGAAGGTTGAATTAGAGGAAGTGAACCCGCATTTGCGTGGATGGAGAATGGAAACCCATTTATGAAAAACCACCCCCCAGTTCACCCGACCGAGATTCGAACCTCGGATCTTCCCGTCCTCGGCAGTCTAGCTCAACACGAGTATCGCGTTAGCCAACTACGCCACCGAGACGGGTAGCATACATACCACCTGTCAAAAGGGATAGCTACCACCAATCACACTAGAACTTTATTAATCCGAACCAATTCGGACCGATGCTTGTTAGGATTAGGCGGGTGAACACAGGGATACAGTATTTTCACGAATTTTAAATTACAGTTCAACTTGTTTAATCAAATTTTCATTTATTTAACCGATGTATAACACGTAATATGTACTTTAATTATTTCTAGCCATAGAGAAAAAACAACATTATGTTGACTACAACATGTAAATATTAAGTATTTATTATCATGTATCAGTGTTTCTTACAATTCTCTTCTAAACTTTGAGATTATTAACCAATAATATATTTCATTTGACTGAATTTGCCCCCCACGCACCCCTACCCAGTTTTTCAAATACTGTGCTCCAACTATCCGGAATTTTGGATTACTGAGGTTCGTTCTAACGGTGTTTTATTGTACTTTGCTTTCAAATAATGGAATTATTTGAAGCAACTTTGTGAACTTTCAGAAAATGTTATTTTTTTGGCGACTCTTCTATATAGAGTAGAGGACCATGTTAAGGTGCGGCAAAAGGGCGCACGAGTAATTTTACAGTTTTTATTGAATTATATTTTTTTGACCAAAATAAATCAAATATTTCTCCAGTAGCAACGTAGAGTTTAGTTTTCTGAACATGTTAATATCAACAGATCTTGAATATCGGTAAAGGGTGTCCTGGAATGTTGTCAAAACATTTTAAATAAAGAGAAAATATTTTGACAACATTCCAGTTGCTACTGGAGAAATGTTTGATTAATTTTTGCCAACAAATTTATATTCTATAAAAACTGAAAAATACTTGCACTCCCTTCTGCCGCACCTTAACGTTGACTGAATCACCTTTTATAGGCCATATAGACATGCATTTCCCATATCAACTCCCATTGCTACAGGTGTATAATACAGCCCTGCATCCGAGGGGTGGATCCAGGACTATTATAAGGGAAGTGGGGTGCGTCCACGATTTTAGAGATGGGGGAGGGGAGTGGGGGTGGGAGGGGAGCTCATAAAACCCAGCCGGGAAATTCTGGCGGAAAAATACTACACAAATTGAGATTAATCTAGCAATTACGGTAATTGATTTTTTTTAATGCCTACAAGTTCATCGCCTATTTGTGTTTTTTGTTAGTTAAATTATGGTTCGAAAATTTAAATCAATAATTGACAGTGATTGACACGTGAGTCAACTGGATAGTAAGATATTACGTGACAGTACAACTATTAGTGACCCCAACATAGATTTAATTGGTTTAATTTTTTTAATTTCTATTATTAATACTAGCTAGTAAATTTATTGAGGGGAGCGATCCCCGCCTACCCTCTCTGGATCCACCTCTGCTGCATCTCATGGGTATAAACAAATATCCTCAACTTTTCTTTGCTGTCTTGGTGATTCTAGAGGTCAGCTACACGCTTAAAGGACACTGCTTCGATCCCAAACGATAATTAAAACGATTTACATACTATGCAGGGGTTCATCCCATGACCCAGATAGTGGAATAATTATTATCTGCACTTGTTTTGTTAGTTTAGTAATAAAGGTAATATCCATGATTACTTTTATAAGGGATTCATCATACAAAAAATAGTTTAGCATTCATTAAAAATACTTTAATCCATACTGGTGATCACATAGTCTTACGTTAGCTTGCTAGCGACTAAAGAATAGGGGTTCTAATCCCAGTCAAGTGAGTATTTTTTACTTAAACGGTTTCCCACTCTACAACCACACAAATGTGGGTACATTTATTCTGAACTTATTCCTTTATTATCACTATTTATTTAGCGTGATTGATTTGTTCATTTTATTTGAACGGGTACTAAGACACGGGGGTAAAAAAAAAAGAGTTAAAATGGTCTGGTTTCGATCTTAGCAACCGAAACTATAATGGTCTAGATATAGAGGGATGTAGGTGTGGGCTGGAGAACTCATTTTCAGCGCCACGATATTGTATGGGTGTGTTATTTAGTTTTTCTGCTCGCGATGTAACCATACCTTCCCTCCGGCCTAGTCATAACTTAATGTGTTGGCTATACGCAAGAAACGTATACATCTTATGTTATACTTCTCTCACGAATATTCAAATTTATTAAGAGGCGTCACCCTGATTGTCAAGGCATTGGTAACTATTTCGTTTCTGTAGATATGTTTATGAGTAAATCGTTAATTTGTGTTTGTGGGATTGTTTTTCTATTCGTGACAGTTTAAGTATATCATGCAAGCTCAGTAGCTGAGAAGGTGCTTTGTTTATTTACCAGATAATAAACTCTCAAATAATGCATAAAGTCTGTCCAGCGTAGGAATTGTTTTCTGAAAGGCCTTTTTCCTTACCAGAAATCTATTATTTAGTAGGATATTGGTAGGAAAAAAGACCTTTCAGAGAGTAATTCCTACCGCGAATGGAGTATACTATATGTTTGTGCTTTACATAGGAATGTAGCGAACTTGAGTTAAGGGCAGTGTTTGTTTTTTCCAGTTTTTATAGAACAACATTCCTTTAGCCATAATCACTTGATAAACAGCTATTGAACATCATTCATGAGCATAACGGCATTAGATGAAGAACTTTTTAAATGAAGATAAAAAAAATTAATCAAATTCAAGGTCAACTCTTGACAGATATTCAAGAACTGTTGATATAACCATGTCAAGAAAATCCAACTATGTTTTTTCTGAAGAAATATTCTACTTATTTTGGCAAAAATTGTTTTTCCATAAAAACTGTGAGAACGCCAACCTTTTTTCGCTTTCCTTACATGCCCCATAAGGGTTTTTCGTTCCCCTGGTGAAGTGACTCATCTCAGTGTGAACATTCTGATGTCATCTTGTAGGTAGGGGTTAGTTACCACCAAATATAGTTTATACTGAATTGGAGGCAAAAGTTACCAAAAAAGTTATTTTGTATTAACAACTTTACATTTTGAATTATATAAACTAAAAACTATATAGTACGTCCACCTATAATTAACTTATTTTCAACGATGCTTCACACAAATTGTAGCAGTCTTAAATAAATGGAAAAAAGAGATGAGAAAATTAGGTCTAACCTTTCTTTCAAAACGAATTAATTTGTTCTTAAGGTAAAATTGAAAATTAAAAATTTATTCGAATATTATTATGGTGATTTCGAAGCGTCTGGGCTACCATTACATTATGAAATATTGTTTTGCTTGAAATTTCCCTACTTAAAAAAACACTTACTATGAAATAATGTGCCAATTACTTGTTTGATTTCTAGACTATTTTATAAGCTGTGTTGGGTTATGAAAGGTTAAAAAGCACAAATATTGTATTGATGATAACGGTTATAACCACATCTAAATATCATATATTTTTTATTTTTTTATTTAGCACCGCGTCTTACTATCCGTTAGGGTTATACGCTTAAGTAGTAATTACGCTAATGGATTAGGAATTGGGAAGGTTGAAATTGGAGGAAGTGAACCCGCATTTACGTGGAGAAAGTGGAAAACCATTTAGGACCCCCCCTAGTTCCCCCGACCGAGATTCGAGCCTCGATCTACCCGTCCTCGTGAGACTAGCTGAGCACGACTATCGCGTTAGCTAACTACGCCACCGAGGCGGGTTAGATAAATATCATATTCTTTAAATTTAAAGCATTACACCTGGACACGTGAATTGATCCCGGGACCTTTGACTTAGTACGCCAATGATCCAACCCTTGAGATATTCAGGAATTTTCCCGCGTCTAAGGTCATTCGCCAGGTGTCATTTTTCAATCTAAAGAATATGTGGGGGGTTAATTTCTAAGTCATCTAATAAAATAATCTTGCCACAAAAGTGTGCTATATCACCGACGGGGACATATTATCGTGGATTTGTTATTCGAAACAAAAAATAACCCTATTTTTTTTTTACCCAAATGAACCCGTCGCGATTCTTTCACACAACATTGCCTTTCAAATGTGTTCGTTAATCTGCAGACAGCCCCGAACAATGGAAGGGTGGAGTGACACGAGCTTCCAAGTCTAGTCTTCTTGCGAGATATCGCGATTGTCTGCAGGTGTGGAGTGTGTCATGATAGGTCAAGGTACCTACGGCGACCATTGTAGTCTGCCTAATGTATACCAGTTTGATTCAGAGATCGCCTTTTAAAACGATTCTTCGGGCCAACTTTCCACTTTTTGGGGTTGCGCCAAAGTTGGTATACGTACGGTATGATTAGTCAGCCCAACGGCTACGTTAACATAGCACGCTTTCCCTGCTAAGTTTAGGTGTAATAAAGTGTTGAGCCTGCTTGCTTACTTACTCTATGGAATTAGGAACTAGAAGTCTCACTCACAAGAATACGCCACCTACCTCTACCTTGATCTAGTTCTATCCAATCGACCTCATTATACCCTATCCCTTTCTCGAGCTAATTCACTACACCCTATCTATATCTTGCACTAGTTCTAGCCAGTCCACCTCATTATACCCTATCTTGAGATAGTTGATTACACCCTATCTATATCTTGCACTAGTTCTATCCAGTCCACCTCGTTATACCCTATCCCTATCTCAAGCTAGTTCACTACACCATATCAATATCTTGCACTAGTTTTATCCAGTCCACCTCGTTATACCCTATTCCTATCTTGAGCTAATTCACTACACCCTATCAATATCTTTCACTAGTTCTATCCAGTCCACCTCATTACACCCTATCCTTATCTTAAGCTAGTTCACTACACCCTACCTCTACCTTGATCTAGTTCTATCCACTCCACCTCATTACATCCTATTCCTTTCTCGAGCTAATTCACTACACCCTATCTATATCTTGCACTAGTTATATCCAGTCCACCTCATTACACCCTATTCCTTTCTCGAGCTAATTCACTACACCCTATCTATATCTTGCACTAGTTCTATCCAGTCCACCTCATTACACCCGATCTCTTACAGGTCTATTCTAATGGTATACTCCCATCTTCATCTATGTCTTCCAATAGTCTCTTCCCATTGGGTCTGCAAGTTAAAAGCCTGAACACGATTCTTGATATGTATAGCCAGTTATATAAATAAACAGGTCTGATGATAAGTATACATACATGTACACATGTCGGTGACCTGGTGGTCTAGGGGTAAGGTGTCACACTTCTGTGCTGGCGGCCGGGGTTCAATCCCCGGTCCCGGCAAAGATTTATCTGATTACCAAACCCTTCCTTCACCTCTGACAAGACATCTTGTGAATGTGGGGAATGCCAGTCCTCCACCGTGGTTCGGATTCCACTTTAAACTGTAGGTCCTCCATTTCATCTCACAATCACTCTACCATTACACATTAGCGTAAGTGCGTATAATCCGAACGGGTAGTAAGACGCGGTGCTAATAATAATAATAGTAATAATATTTAGACACACAATAATGTTGTCTAATAGTATGTTAAGGTCAACATAACTTTTCACATGTTAATATACTGAATATCTCTTCGTGAATCCTCGACCTCGTTGATATGTAGGACCAGTCTAATAATGTCGCATATGAAATAACTACGCCCCATATTGTTCGTTGTACATTTTGTAATCGTTGCGTCACGGGTTTGTACCTAATCTATATAATCGATTAAGAATAAATTAACTAGAAAAATTACAAAAATAATTAATATAAACTAAAGAAATTTTTTTTAGAATTTTACTAGGATGAAATGGTTTAGAGCTAATGTCTTACTACTAATAAATATAATTTAAATAATTGTGTAATATTGCTAGTTGTATAGGTCAATACTTTATACATGACTAAACTTTTTTACAGAACTTAACTAATTGCATTTTATAGGTTAGACTAGCTTTGCTCATTGGGGGGCGCCACCCAAAAAATCCCCGTTGCATTTTCTTTGCAAGTGGATGTAAAATAATGTAATTTCAGAGCCTTTTTTTGATAGGTCATACCGTTTAGCTATAAGAAACCTCCAAAGAAAGGTCCGCGCTGATTTTAATGTTGCTCCACCATTTTAAAATTTTTCGGGGGTTAAGAATTAATATTTTTTAACTTTTTGTAATATTCCCGTCGGATACAGGCTAGAAGCTTTAAGTTTGCTAAATTTCTCAAGTTTCTAACTCATCTGAAAGTGAGTAGACAATGTCAGCGAGTTCGTCAGCCGTGTGGCTTTATAGTAGTATAATTAGCTAAAAAATATATATAGGTTAGTTAGTAAAGGTTTTGAAAACTATCAAATGCCCTTAATGTGACAGGAGCTATCCGTTAAATTAAGAAGGAACGCGCTGGCATTTAATTGAAGAAAAGGTCCAAAATCATACCTTAGTGACACCAACCTGAGTGCATGCTGCCGGAATTTTAACTGACCAGTGGGTTGAAATTATCTCGATATAGCAGAGCTAGCTCTATCGATAGTAAAGATAAGTTTAAATTATGTTGTTAAGGTTTATTTTTGAAATTTTGAAGGGAGCTCTTTCCTGTTTTCTGTTCCTTCAGTTTCACATCCAAGAGTGTTATTCATTGCAGTTTGAAGTGGTCCTTGACACCAGCCACCCTAATTTTAATCTTCCACTACACTGATAAGTAATATTCTTCCAGTTTTGGACATTTTAAAACCCCTCATTTCACCAACCTCCACTAATAAAAAATAAAATATTTAGTACTAAGGTTATTTAGAGTGTTCCCTCTACATTCCTGGAAAAATAATTTTCAATATTCCTGAGCGGTTTTTACTTTTCCTCGACACCTCGTAGAGAAAGGATTGTGAGCGTCAAAAATCGAACTCCAGATTTTGATAAATGCCGATGATTAGTAACCCCATGAAACAAAAAAAAAGTTTTTTTTTAAATGCTATGTCTCTGTCTGTCTGTCTGTCTGTCTGTAGCTTGGGCTAGAGCAAAAACTATTTTACCAATTTAGATAAAACTGGGCATTTCAGGTTTGAACAGGGTCCCCCGCCATCCCCCAAAGAATTTTTGGAATTAAATATTTAACCCTAAATTTAAGGGTAGTTTGAGAGAGTCAAAAACATTAATAATTGATTATCTCGAAATTCACTCTAACGAGTATAATTATATTTTATATCTAGACATTGTTTATAATTATAATCAAGATGTCAGTTATTTTCTCATGAAAATGACTGAGGGAAACTTTCCAATTTTCATCTTTTATTCGCAACTTCTTGAGATACGAAATAAGTTATCATTGTAAAGTTGTAGTACTATTAAAGATACAAATCTTTTATTTGAAAGCTATTTTATAGAACAAACCGTTTTTGAGCTGTAAGCAAATAAAATATACACTTTTTAATTCAGGTCTTTGAAAAGGAATTTGATTCTTATTAACTTTGATGAACAAATATATTTATTTCTCTTTTCTCAATTTTTCTGTAACAGTATTATTATTATTATTATTATTATTATTATTAGCACCGCGTCTTACTACCCACTCGGGTTATACGCACTTACGCTAATATATAATGGTAGGGTGATTGTGAGATGAAATGGAGGACCTACAGTTTAACGTGGAATCCGAACCACGGTGGAGGCCTGGCGTTCCCCACATTCACAAGATGTCTTGTCAGAGGTGAAGGAAGGGTTTGGTAATCAGATAAATCCGTGCCGGGACCTAGGATTGAACCCCGGCCGCCAGTACAGATGTCCGACACCTTACCCCTAGACCACCAGGTCACCCTTGTAACAATGTTCCAAATCCTAATGCCTTATATTAAGTAACAGAGTATATTATTTCATTTATGATCTATGGTGTAGTGTTTCTACAACAATGTATAGACCTAGACAAATTTTAATAGTTTTTTGTAAATGTACATTTTAAGATAAAAGCGGGATAAACTAAGTGTGATGCACCATACCATTTTTTTTCTATTTCTTACCCGCCTCGGTGACGTAGTTGGCTAACACGCTTGTCGTGTTGAGCTCGACACTGCTGAGGACGGGGAGATCAAGGTTCGAATTTCGGTCGGGTGAACTGGGGGTTGTTTTTCCTAAATGGTTTTCCACTCTCCTTCAACGCAAATGCGGGTTCACTTCCTCTAATTCAACCGTCCCAATTCCTAATCTCATTAGAGTAATTAGTACTTAAAGCGTATAACCCGAACGGGTAGTAAGACGCGGTGCAAAATATTATTATTATTATTATTATTATTCTATTTCTTCCAGAGTTTTATTTTAATATTTAAAATGTTCAGACCTTTATGTTTATTTGGAATAGCCTCTAATACCACTTGCTAAATTTCAATTTTCTACCACAGAGAGGTAATTATTTTGGAAATGTTGACCCCCTGCATATACTCTTATTTGGTGAGACTGTTCAAGTGCTGATGATGGTGATATGGTATATCCGTGTAAATATGGCTTATGCGAAAAGAAGTTTAAAAACTATTAACACTAATAGATGTGCGTCAAACAATTTTCAAAACCCAAACTCCTAAAATCAAAAAACAAATATTCAATGGTTCGTAACTAATCCACCATAAGTATAAAATACATTTAAAACCTTAATACACTAAGATAAAAATTAAATAAATAGAAGCAAACTGATACTCAAAAATGTAATTTTTATGTGTAGTTATAAACATTTAATAGTTTAAAACGTATTCAGTCGATCATATTGAAATATTCACACGTTCATATATATAAAGTTATTACGTCAAATATAAAAAATCAAACCCTTGCAGTTAACAGGTTTGGAAAATTTGATACATCTGATTTCATAAGTTAAAACAGCTATTAAAGTAAATAAAAGAATTTAAAAAAAAATATTTTTCGAAATCCAAACACAATTATAATATTTTTTCTTTTAAAATAAGTTTTTTTTTTTTTTTTTCAAAAACATTCATATGCACGATTCTTCTTAAATAAATGATACGCTTATTCTCAGCAAAAATGCCGTTGTCATGAAGTAATGTTAGTAAATTGTATTTTGATTGTACATCAAGTATTACTCCAATGAGCATTGAGACAAAGGCACCAGACTCGTCTAGTCTTGCTTGCTATAAGTTAGTGGCTAGTCTGGATGAGTAATAAGATGGGGGTCTATATTTATAGTGCCAAGATACCATAAATTGCACTTTGTAGAGGTTATCACACTATTTCAAGATGAAGTGGATCAATGGCCACATTTCTAGTGCAATTTACCAGCAATAACATTATGAGGAAGGTATTACACTATTTCCAGAAGAAGTAGGTCACTGGCCCACATTTCTAGTGCACTTTACCAGCAATAACATTATGAGGAAGGTATTACATTATTTCCAGAAGAAGTAGGTCACTGGCCCACATTTCTAGTGCACTTTACCAGCAATAGCATTATGAGGAAGGTATTTCACTATTTCCAGAAGAATTAGGTCATTGGCTCACATTTCTTGTGCACTTTACCAGCAATAGCTTTATGAGGAAGGTATTACACTATTTCCAGAAGAAGTAGGTCACTGTCCCACATTTCTAGTGCACTTTACCAGCAATAACATTATGAGGAAGGTATTACATTATTTCCAGAAGAAGTAGGTCACTGGCCCACATTTCTAGTGCACTTTACCAGCAATAGCATTATGAGGAAGGTATTTCACTATTTCCAGAAGAATTAGGTCATTGGCTCACATTTCTTGTGCACTTTACCAGCAATAGCATTATGAGGAAGGTATTGCACTATTTCCAGAAGAAGTAGGTCACTGTCCCACATTTCTAGTGCACTTTACCAGCAATAACATTATGAGGAAGGTATTACACTATTTCAAGAAGAAGTAGGTCACTGGACCATATTTCCTGGTGCACCAGCAACTGCAGTGTGTGTGAGAGGAGGTTTCACACATACCAACTTAACCTCACGTCACCTCCACCTACAAACATCGGCCGGTAAATTGCAGCATTCACATTGTTTTATATTCAATAAAGACGGGGGGGAGGGGCAGAAGAAGAGAGACGTGTAATTTGAGGTTACGATGCGCGCTTGGAGAAATTCGAGAGGTGGACCTTTTATATTCTTCAAACGTTTTGTAAGACCACATTCACAAAGAACGAGAAATTAACTTTTTTTTTAAGTTTCACACGTTCAGGCTATATTTAAATATATAATGAAATATATTTACATAGTAATAAATATTTAAATATATTTACATAATGAGTAGGTATGAGGGAGATATAATTTACAGGAAACTTATCCACATTAACGTGAAGGAGTTGGGGAAAAGTCCCAATGATTAACCAAATAAATAAATAAACACCTTTAACGAGATTTAAGACTCAACATCTCCACCAATGGCCATCTCGTATATTTCAAGCATGATGCCTTAAAATATACTAACAACTACACCCCGGGTCCAGTTATGTTAGGTAATGCATGGTGACTGACAAAAATACATTTTAAAAAATCTTGCCATCGATGTTTCCTTATAATGTCTCTTATAATCCGGTGGTATTCGACCTGAGGGACGGGTATTCCCAGATCTACGTGAATATATCTTAGGGGATACAAACAATTTAATAAATATATTATATATACACATAATTTTATTATTTTGGAAGTATTTTATTTTAGATACCGATTATAGAATACGTAAAATTTTCATTATTCACCAACAAATTGAAGAGAAATATCTGGGGTTAAACAAACAAAAAATATAAAATACCTCTGCACTAAGCTAACCTTCTCATCCCTACCTCTTAGATCAAACCGTTAAATATCTCAAGTATTGCTAGTAACTATTTTATCTCATCTTGAGTCACTCCTCGTGTATTCATTATGATCCGTATAGGAACGCGTCCTGTGTGAACGCAGCTTAGTTCATGTGCAGTTAAGAGCGATAAGAAACCCACCCACCGCGTCAAAAGTGGCCCAGGCAATTGGACAGTGATTTGTGCGCGTTCCGTCACATCAGGAAATTGCTAGGACGCACCAAAGGTTTTTTTTATTTCATGAGCATTGTATTTACTTGTTCACACAAGAAAAAAAGAGAATGTTAACAACTGTAAAATGGTGAATACGTCATAATATCATAACATTTTTTAGGAAGGATGAAATTCAATATTGTTATTATTGTTTTGTTTTATTAAAGTACCACCATACAAAAAGTATACTCATTATTTTTCAATCTTTTTTTTTTCTTGCGCCACGTCTGAATATCCGTCCAGGCTATATGCATTTAATTACACTAATTAAGTATTAATGAGGAAGATATAATTTAAAGGAAATATAAATACATTTTTGTGGAAGGGGAGTGAAAAACAAACTAGAAAAAAACACCCTGAGTACACCCAGTTGGAGCTCGAACCTTAGCCTCCGTATCACTGGTGATCAAAACTATATGTCATTTCATAAAACATTCTAAAAATAGATATTAAAAATAAAACCTGAAACACAATGAAATACAATGTTTTTTAGATTATTAAGTTAGAAAACCAATTGCAATGATATTGATAAAAAAAATATTCAGAATAATAGGTTACATAAAAGGTAGTCAAAAGTGAAGTAAAATACAATTACAATCTATAAATATAATTTGAAAGGTTATAAACAAACTAATTGAATATATATAATTTTATGTAAAAAAAATATTTAAGTTTGACATTTCACATTTTAGTTCATTATAAACATTTTTTTTACATCAACTCATGTGTAATCAATTAGTTTGTCTATAACCTTTCAAATTATATTTTTAAATTTTAATTGTTTGTTCATTCACTGTCCATTACATAGAGAACGGATTTTTCTATGGTTCATTAACTTTTTATAACTTATTATTCTGTAAATTTCTTATCAATATCATTAAAATTAGTTTTCTAAGCTAATAATTTACAAATATTAATTTAAAGTCAAAGTCTTAAATTTTATTCAGACAATATGAACCAGGATTTTAGTCCACCAGCGTGGGAGTACAATTTCAAATGTTTATTAAATATACGATGTTCTAATAATGTTCAAAATATGCGATTCATGCCAAAAAATTATTGTTATGTTTGGTATGTTTTGGTCTGTAAATAATCTCAAAATTCTTAGTATCAGACGTTATATTATTATTAATATTATTAGCATCGCGTTTAACTACCCGTTTGGGCTATACGCTTGTGTACAGTACTAATTATACTGATTGTTTTTGTGATAAAGTTTATATATAGGAAGTATAACAGTATTTGCATGGAGTATAAGTGGAAAATTATTTTGGTAAAACCACCCTCAGTACACCCGACCGAGATTCGAACGTGAGCCTCCCTGTCACCAACAGTTTAGTCTGAAAGAGTAGGGTACCACGTGGTCACTGAAGCGGGTTGGTTATTTTATAACATTAATTTAGTAAACCATTTCAAAGTATATTGTTTAGCAAATGGATACATGAGATTAGATCGTATGGTTCTTGCTAGCTGTCACCATAACTCCTATTATGAATGCCCTCTTTATCTATGAGAGAGGTACAATTTAAAGGATATGCACACTCATTTGTGTAGATGGAGAGGGGAAAACAATTTAAGGGTGGAGGGTATCTCAATAGAACCGATGGGAATTAGAATAAATACCTTCCCTCCCTGTCATCATCAAACCAGAAAAAACGAGATTAACGATTTTGTTTATGAGTAGCCCTTTTTTTCATGAGGATGGTTGGAAAACTACTGTGACCTATGAACTGGCGGAGGTAAGAAATGCGACCCGCCATCGATTGTACAAATCGAGGGTGACCTGGCGGTCTAGGGGTAAGGTGTCAGACTTATATGCTGGCGGCCGGGGTTCAATCCTCGGTCGCGGCAAAGATTTATCTGATTACCAAACCCTTCCTTCACCTCTGACAAGACATCTTGTGAATGTGGGGAATGCCAGGCCTCCACCGTGGTTCGGATTCCGCGTTAAACTGTAGGTCCTCCATTTCATCTCACAACCACCCTACCATTACACATTAGCGTAAGTGCGTGCAACCCGAACGGGTAGTAAGACTCGGTGATAATAATAATAATAATAATAATAATAATAATAATAATTGTACAATGTAAGACCTAAGTCAATGGTTTCAAAGACCACGTCCACAAGTTTCTGGCAACCCAAGTTCGGCGTCGATTGTGTTGCAGAAGCAATTTTAAGTCTTAAATAGAGTTTAATTGTAGATTTTTTTATGAGCGCGTCTTACTATTTATTCGGATTAAACGCATAGATGCTAATTAATCTGATGGTGTGGGTATGATAAAGGAAGCATTTTAGAGGTAATAAGCCCGCATTTGCATAGAAAGAGTGTGGGAAGCCATTTAACACCCTAAGTAGACCCGACCGGCATTCGATCCCCGATTTCTCCCTCATCAGAATGCTAGTTCAACAAGAGAGTGACCCCCTAGACCAGTGGTCTCCAAACATTTTGCTATGTGGGCCACATAATATATTTTACACATTTTTGTGGGCCAAAGTAACATTCACTCGTTCTTCAAGTAGCATTATTTTTTGCCTTTAATGCCTTGACATGCGCAAATAGATTACAAATCAAATTTGTTTCAACATGCAAATTTAGATTCAAGTCATATGGCCAGTCAAGTCTATAAAAAAATCCACTTTCCAAGGTCAGTCAGTGTTTTATAAAAGTGATTGACGTTGATTCTTCTATGTGAGAAATGAATCAATTTATATGTAATAAATTATATTTATAATAATTTGTCAATATAATTACTTTTCTAAAAAGTAGATAACATCTTTCGGGACTTTCCTTCTATAACCTTCTGCCGGGAGACTTGGACCTACCTAAAAATCGTCACAGTCAAGCAGTTCTACTGTCGGTATAAGGAATGGCGCCTGCGGCTGAAAACGAGGGTTTGCAATTCCGACAGCACTCTGGCTTGGTGTCATGGGGGAGAAGCACGCGTGCGGACAAGATCCGGACATTTCAAATAAACTGTGTGGTTAATAAATAACGAAGAGAAACCATTAATTTGTTTTTGATAAAATCTTGGAACGGGCCGGATATGGCCCGCGGGCCGTGGTAAGGAGGCCCCTGCCTTGGACTGTTCGGCCACTGAAGCTGATAGTGAAATTATTGAATGCATAATTGCGCTAAGCCATAAACATAACCTTAACCTAACCCGGGTTGTATTGGAGGGTCGCCGATTGTCTAAACGGGTCTGTTATACCAATGAGGAGGATATACACTTTGTTGTCCCCGATTTAAGACTTAATAGTTTTTCTAATAAAACGAAGAGGAGATAAATTTATAGCCTGTCATGTTCCTTAGTCTCGTTGTTAACGAGCTATGTTTGTGTTTGATTAAAAAGTAGGTAAATTACATTTTTAACCTCCCGTGAACATTTGTAACATTTTTTTTGAAAAGGAATTCTAAGGTGGAGACATAAATTAATAAAGACGTGCTTTACCTTGCTCCTGGAATATATTTAATGGTATACCGATTCAATGGCCGAATGGTATATGGCGTCGCTCTCGTGTTCGATTTTACTGCTGATGACGGGGAGATTGGGATTTGAATCCCGGTCGGGTCTACTGAGGGTGTTTTTTACTACATGGTTTCATACTCTACTTCCGTGCAAATGCGGGTAGATTAGCTCTAATATTCTTCCTTCCTCATCAGATTAATTATCAAAAATGTGTGTAGCCTGAACAGGCAGTAAAACGCGTTGATAAAAAAATAAATATAAAACGATAGCTTAATGCGATACTTTTTTTATATATATTTAGTGTGTATGCTATGAAGCTTCACGTCAAATATTTTAGAATGCTTTACAAATAAAAATAATAGCATAATAGTCTTTCCATCCTTGTGTATCCACACGTAACGGCTGTTGCATACTCTAACCTGTCACACCCGTTTCGAATCCTGGTCAGGTATACTTAGGGTGTTTTTTTCCCTTAATATTTTATCGCTCTTCTTCCATGAAAGTGCAGATGCATTAATTTTTAAATTCTACCTTTCTCATATCTATACCATTAGCGTAATTAGTAAAATGTATTGAAATATTCTGGTAGGCTTTATTTAACAGTTACAAAATTTAAAACTAGTTTCATTTATCAATTGTAGGACTATAGGGAAAAGGGTTGGGGGGAGGGGAAGGTCACATTAAACATATTTTTCAGTACAAACACTTTTATCTCTCAAACCTTATGGGAGTATCCCAGCAAATTCTTTTATTTTTTAAATAATTTTATGTTAAGAAGGCTTTGTATTTTTATGACAACCAGATTAATCAGCAGTTTACTACTCACATTGCTGGGAACGCTGACTATATTTCAAGTTTACCTAGTCTCTTTTGCTGGTGACGAGTTCAGGGTTCAAATTCTGGAAGAATTTACCTAGGATGGTTTTACCTAAATATTTTACTATGCCCCTCCCATCACTAATTCTGTTGCATTTTCTCTCAACTATGGCTTCTCTCTACACATACTTAAATCATACTAATATATATATATATATGCATGGGTAGTAAGAAGCAATGAAAAATTTTTTACTGACTTTTGTTTTTGTTTTAAATAGTTCCAAATAATAATTTTTTTTTTTAAAGTTCAAGTTAAATATTCGTTTGTTTTTGGAATGTCAAATGGAATAAATCTTTACAAAGTTAAATAGATTAATTTGTCATAAAATAATGGTAATGAGCTCAAATATTAATAAAATAAAACAATGATAGTCAACCTAAAATGAATATAACATTTGAAACCAAAAATAAAACTCAATTTTCTCATAAATATAATACTAGATTATTCAGTCCAGATACGTACAATAAACAAGTGAAACTTTAAAGCCTACGTAGTATATCCATGACAAAGAAAAGGTGAAACAGGTTTGCCTGTATTTATTTAGTTATTAAAATAAATCTCATACTTAATTTCTGCACGTGCCCGCCATAACAAGGCCATCTCTGGGAGTTTATGGGCATATCTTATGCAGCCGTTCATTCAGAAATTCTTTCCTGGGTAATAAAACTATGTTCTGTGAACCTTTATAATCTTTTGACCCCTAGACAGTCTTACATCCTTGTTGTGGTATTGAGTATGTAGTAATAGACGTCACCCTTTGCCTCATAGGCTATGTTATTGGTTTAAAGTAACGTTGGTGGAGGGGGTCAATCTTTCATAAAGTGTGTAGAACATTATCTTGTAAGGCTATCGTCATAAAGACTCGTAAAATAATATTTCAAACTATATGGTGACTTAAGCTCCGGCGTGAAATTGATATTCTAAACTTGTAAAATGATAGCACCTATCACCCTTTAATGAAACCGGTTGTACACCACTTAGTAAGATCGGTCATTCGACATAATAGGCCTAAGCCCACGCCTCGCCCAGGGACGTAAACAGCTACATAATGTTTTTGAGATTCATCAACTTAATTAAGGAATAATACAACTTCAACATATAAACATATATTACATCATGAATAATTTAATTAAAATAATTTAGCATTCGAGTACAAAGTTTCATATAACTAAAGAAATGCAATATTAAAAAATAAAATTCTTTAATAGCTTGTACAGGGCTGATAAAGTATCTTGAAAAAATGGTAAGAGTTGTACAAATCAGGGAATTTAGTTTTACAGAGAAAAATTAGTGAGAAGACAGATAAGTTAAAAAAAAGTCACTGGAAATTTCAAATGTTTATCTATATTGTTCATGTAATTTTACGAAGAGCCCCGAAATATTTATTTTTTATAAATATTATTTCAAGAATTATATACTACACAATTAGGATAACGTGTTTTTTAATTTATAGCTTTGTATATTAAATCCTAAGTAAGTACATATTTTTTGTTTGGAAAACCTGTAAAAGTCAGAGAATAAAATAACTTAAAAAAATGTATCAGCCTTCTCTTAAGCTCATTACTAAACTTTTAATTTGCATCAAACATAAAAGACAAATGTGTAATGGTACTGTTAGTTAATTAATGTATTTATATTAAAATTTAATTATACTAATGTAAAGTAGGCCTATGCTGAAGAAAGATCCTCAAAGCAAAAAAGACATTTTCTGAAGGACAGAATACATCCAAAATTTATATTTAATAATATGTTAAAATATTTGTATTGATTAAATAATTAAATCTTTCTTTAGTAAAAAGTTAAAAATTCAATAAAAAATAGCTGAACAGTTATAGTTTATTAAAAGTTTTAAGACTAATACTTACATTTAAGCCTTATTGTGTTTACTTATAGGACTACAATAAATTGAAATTAATATTTATTGCGGATTACGACCTTTTACGAATAGTCATTTAAATATATTATTTAAAATTTCACTTAAAAACTATGATCATACCAAGGACATATTGGCTTTGCGCTATTTGTATGCCAGTGAGTTAATGAGGTGTATCCAATGCCCAAGGTCAAGGTCAAGGACTTGATAAATCTGTAAAATTCAATAATAGAGATTTGGAGCAATGAGCTAAAGGTCTATTCGCGTATCATTTTGGAACATGTTTAAATTGTTTGAGTTGGTGATAACCAGTACTGAAACTAGAAAGTATCAAATAAATAAAACATTGGTAATGCACGTTATAAAACTTTGTATTGCTACAAAACTAATGTTTATGATTATTGGCGTTTCTGTCTGAAAAGTTTGCTCGTTTTATGTATAACCATATAATTATGCTATATTTATAGGCCACAAACTGTGAGAACAATGCTATGTTCTATATTTCCCAGGAAGTATAATTTTTTTTTATCAACACCTCAAGTCATAAAACAATAAACTAATATCTTCCATGTCAATTCATATCCAATAACTAGATATCAAAAGTGTACAATGATCTCTTCTTTACGAGGCTTTGTAATATTTAGTCGCGTACAATCTAGTATCTTAATAAATACACAAACACCCTTTGATTTCCACCAATTATTCTCTTAGAGTCTGGTAGACATTGTACTTTTATATTTTTGATCCATCTTCCATGCCAGAAAAAGGTTCTTGACTTATCTCCCATTCGTGCATTAACCTTCCCCCCTCTTACTTTTTTTTATCTTCATCACAAATAATAGTACTTTATTGTTAGTTTTGTTTCCTTTCCTATTTTTTATCACCTCGTCCATTGCACCACCATGAAGGAGAGGTATGATAGTTACAGAATGTCTTGGCCTCTAACAGATGCGCAGAAGAAAGGATCACGTGTGCTACAAATAATAGCACATACAGAGGGTATCCACGAATCTGGAAAACTGGAAGAACCGGGAAAATACTGAGATTTCTTTTTTTACTCTCTGATAAAACAGCTAGGTCACAGAAAATCCTATATAAAAACCAAATTAAATTATTATTATTAGCACTGCGTCTTACTACCCGTTCGGGTTATACGCACTTACGCTAATGTGTAATGGTAGGGTGATTGCGAGATGAAATGGAGGACCTACAGTTTAACGTGGAATCCGAACCACGGTGGAGGCCTGGCATTCCCCACATTAACAAGATGTCTTGTCAGAGGTGAAGGAAGGGTTTGGTAATCAGATAAATCTGTGCCGGGACCGAGGATTGAACCCCGGCCGCCAGCACAGAAGTCCGACACCTTACCCCTAGACCGTCAGGTCACCTTAAATACTTAAATACTTGCAAATTAAAAAATGCATATTAAGTTGTGGGCCTTTTCATAGAATAAAAGTGAACTGAAGAATTAACCACACTGTTCCGAGCACACAGCTTATCCCCTAACCAATAACCATCCTCCCTGAGACGTAAATCATCCCATGAACACTCCAATTATATAACTTCACACTGGATGGTTTTATTAAAATTGAAATTTAGTTTATTTATTCTACTCTATAAAGTATGAACAAAAAAATTGGGAATTCCGTCTGTAAAAGTTGGTAGTTAGGACATTTTGTATTAATAAACTAATGGAAACCTTGACTTCTTTATTTTTAATTTAACATCTTGGAACAGTGCTTCTAATTGTAATTAAATTGATGGAAATTTTGAAAGTAGGAGGTTCCAAGACCCGTACCTTGGCTGCGTGCCTTAATTCTTGTGTTCTAGGAAAAAATCTAAATTAGCTGTAGTTTATTTATTCCTAAATGTAGGTAAATATTTGGGAATATATATTTTACATGTCGGAATTAGTTCCTAGCACCATCTTGAATATTAATTATTTTACGACACTGATTTAAAAGTACTATGGCATTTATTTAATAAATATAATGGCTTATACTTTCCACGAAATTGTGTTTGACAAATTTATTATTATTATTATTATTATTATTATTATTATTATTAGCACCGCGTCTAACTACCCGTTCGGGTTATACGCACTTACGCTAATGTGTAATGGTAGGATGATTGTGAGATGAAATGGAGGACTTACAGTTTAACGTGAGATCCAAACCACGGTGGAGGCCCACATTCACAATATGTCTTGTCAGAGGGGAAGGAAGGGTTTGGTAATCAGATAAATCTGTGCCGGGACCGAGGATTGAACCCCAGCCGCCAGCACAGAAGTCTGACACTTTACCCCTAGACCGCCAGGTCACCGACAAATATATTATTCGATTAAAATAAAGATTATACACTGGAGAGCACTTAATTAATTAGCTTGAGTCTCACTATTTTACATCAACACAAACAGTCGTGATCTCTTTATACCGTTAATGTAATTAAGGCAACGCTTCTTGATTTGTAGGTTTAACTTATTTGGTTTAGAGCAACACATTTATTTTAATATATTTTTGTAATTACGTGTTTGAGGGTTTACGGGTATTTAAGCTTCAATTATTACAATTTTATCTGTGTAATCATGGATCACTGACAGTAATTAGGCACATAAATTATATTGTATCTTCCCAAATAGGTGTGCTAGTACTCCAGATCCAATCATAGAATTAATTATACTATTATAATAACTACCATAAAGCCACATGGCTCACTCACTGACATTAATGTTTATCCACTTCCAGATGAGCTAGAAACTTGAAATTTGGAAAAATTATAGCTTCTAGCCTGTAACCGGTGGGAAAATTACTAAAAGTTGAAAAAAAATTAATTTATAGCCCCTCAAAAAAATGCAAAATGGCGGAGCAGCTTTAAAGTCGGTGCGGACCTTTCTTAGCAGGTCTCTTGTGGCTAAGCGCTAAGACCGATAAAAAAAACTGCTCTGGAATTACATTAGTTTACATCCACTTGCAAAGAAAGCTCACTGGGGGTTTGGGGGCTGAGCCCCCGACGAGAAAAGCGAGTAACTACATATAAATTCAGACACATTTACATGACTTTTTCCTGGATAAATCATTTGATAGAGCGATCGATCCTAAGACCGGAAATAAAGAGTTCAAGTGGCTGTCCAGATATTATTTATAAAAATTTAGGCAAACACTTCAACAGAACACCTGAAAATACGGAAGGTTTCAAATGATTAGGAAGTTAGGAAGGCACGTTTAGTATCCGTAATAAACACTTTCACTACAGACAGTGCCATGGTCGAAATAATAATGATCCAAGGAACTGTCCCCGGACCACTTTTTCCCTGAGGCCGGTAGGGATGGGACCATATTCGTGCGGATAGTGGGCTAAATTGCTCCCCCTAGAAAGAATTACAGCCCCCTCATGGAATAAATGTCTCCACCCCGCCCCCAAGATATATTTTTAAATCCCCTGATATTATTGAATATAAAGCTGAAAGATGGCCTTAAATCAAGCTCCAAATGACTTATAGATGCATTCAATCTTCAAATATTTGCTATAAAAAACCACTTCAAATAGCGTCTGGAGGTATCTATGAGACAAAATTAGACGAGAACTATCTAAATAGCTTTTAGAGTCATTCAAATTTCCAAAATATTCTAGTGAAGGACTCCTTCCAATTAACTTCTAGATCCATGTAATTTTGTGGAATTTACGTTCGAGAACCACTTTCCACTATAAATAGTTTCTGAAAATACCCAATTTTCAAAAATTTGTTGGTAAAAGAACAATTCAAATATCTTTAAAATATTTCCAGCAGAAGAATATCTAATTTTCAAAATATTACTAGGTGATGATCACTTCAAATAGATTCTAATAGCATCTAATTTTCGAGAAAAATTCAGGGGAAGATATATCTAAATAGATTATAGGAGCATCAAAATTTCAAATTTTTTCTGGGGAAGACTACGCCGAATAGCATTCAGGGACATCCAATTTTCAAACATTTATCGGAGAAAGGGAGTGGAAATAAATCATATAAAAACTGTTTGCTTCCCTCCTTACTCTTTCACAAATAATTTCCGCAGTCACTGCTTACGACTTATCGTGCATGAGAGTGAAGATAAATAGGTCGCGCCATCTTACAACTACTGAACTCTTTTCCTTTAACCTTATCGCCCCATCCTAGTCTGTCCTAGACACCCATCACTCATGACATGGTGGGGAAGAGGTCATGCCATCCTACAGCCACATGTGCTTCTGACCTAATCAGCTAACCCCACATTCCAATAGGACGATTGCTTTATGAGAGAGTGGGGGAAGAGGTCATGTCATCTTACAACCACCATACCACCGCCTCTTGACTTTATCGTCCCATCCAACGCTGACTTACGTTACGACCCTGTCCGCAGCTTTTTATCAAATGCAACATGGAAACCCCTTAGTTCATATTTGGTAAAACTAATCCTCACCTGAATGAAACATTCATGTAACATCCAATAAAGAAGACTTGATGGTTCTCCAAGTCATCATTGTGCAAACATGAACCCCAAGTCATATCTTCCTCAGAGATTGCTACGTGGTCTTGCTCAAGAGAATGCTAAATAAATGCATTTAGATACACGGTTTCAAATTCTTACAGTTATTTTGATTGAAAATTGGATCCTAAAATTGGTATTTGATAAAGATTTTTTAAATTGATTGCTAATCATCCACGATGAGGCTATGAGTTAGTTTTGGCACATTAATAAATATATTCCGTTTGACAAATATTAATAAAAATTCCTGGTTACCCGTTAGGGTTATACACTTAAGTACTAATTACGCTAATGGGCTAGGGATTGGGAAGGTTGAATATAGAGGAAGCGTGCCCTCATTTGAGTGGAAGTAGAGGGGAAAACCATTTAAGAAAAACACACACCCCCCTCCCGTTAACTCGAGCGAGATTCGAACCTCAATTTCCTCATCCTCGGGAGTCTAGCTCAACACGAAGCTAGCACGTTAGCTAACTGTGACGCCGGTGAACAGATATTAATTTAGATACACGTTAAAAAGTGACACTTTGAAACGGGAATTGATTGCTTAGCCTTTGAATTTGTTCTCTAGTATCATACATACCCAGTTTTGTTCATTGCACAGCGGCATGCACCCCTCATAGGTAAGGGATGTATTTTAATCCACCCGGGTAATGTGACATAGTAAAACAGACTATTTTGAATAAAGAACTAGACTAGATCAATAAAAAGTAAGATGACTATATCCTGGTGTTAGCTACTAGCGCAGCCAGGATTAATTTGTGGTGGGGGGGTAGTTTCACTGACCAACTAAGCGGGGTCCATTGGTTTTTCCCGCAGGGAAATTTAAGTAATGTAAAATGTAAATGCATCAAAAGAAATACAAAAATATCCAAAATAATTTAAAATTTATGAAAATTGTCTTAACTCTGTAATTAGTATGACTATTAAGTTCTAATGAACACATTTTTATCCATGCATGCTGCTAGAATATACAAACATACAAGTTTCAATAAATTATACTTTGGAAATTTGATTTATAAAATTATTTTATGAGCTAAAATCTGAAAATTCAAATAAGCCACGTGTACTAAACTCTAACTCACAAAATCACTTTTGAACTCATTCACTTTAGTTTTCCAAACCCTTCCTTCACCTCTGACAAGACGTGTATTAATCACAACTTGTGAATGTGAGGAATGCCAGGCCTCCACCGTGTTTCGGATTCCATGTTTAACTGTAGGTCCTTCATTTCATCTCACAATCACCCTACCATTACACATTAGCGTAAGTGCGTATAGCCCTAACGGGTAGTAAGACTCGGTGCTAATAATAATAATAACACTTTAGTCTTACGTTAATTTTCCTTGGCTTCATAGAAAGTTCATTGAGAACTTCCATCCTCCGCATGTGGAAAATTCATATCTGACCAGAACTAGGGCAAACCTGGCATTCCCAGATCTGGCCAATTCCACTTCTGGGCCAGATCTGTCATGTTCCCACTTGGGTCCATAACTGACATCTCTGGATGTATTTACATGAAGATCATTAAGTCTGTCTTCATTTGTAGAATTCCTCATGTATGACCTCAACAGCTTTAGGGACGAGAAAGAGGTAGTTAGGTAGAAAGATCTGGGGTGGGGGGGTTCAACCACCACCCCTCCCCATTTGGCTGCGCCAGAGGTGTTAGTTATACTATTATTAGCACCGCGTCTTACTATCCTTTCTGGTTATACGCACTTACGCTAATGTGTAATTGGTAGGGTGATCGTGAGATGAAATGGAGGAGCTACAGTTTAACGTGGAATCCAAACCACGGTGTTAGTTATAAATAGTGACACAATGTTAACTATCGCACGTAACAAGCGGTGAGAAGGAGAATAGGGCTAACGCCCTCTCGCTAACGCCCTTTGAATTATCGGCTAGTTCAGATGAACACGGCAAGGACCGTCGTGGATTGATCGGGAAACATGTGCTCCCATTAATAAGACGCTCTCGGTAAACTCGCGGGGCAAACGCCCAGTGTACGGTCGGGGGCAGAGCTAGCTTCCGCCCATTTTGGTGGTCAAGTGGTCTAAGGCGTCACTCTCGCAATATACGCACTGGACTGGCCGGGTATGCGTAGAGTGTTTTTTCCAGAGTGAATTCCCACGCTTCCTCAACACTAATGACATTAAATTTCCTCTTAGACTCTACTATATTCATCCCTGTTTTATTCACCCATTAGAATAATTATTAAGGAGTATACCCACACCAATGGTAATATGGTCAAAGGCGCTACTCTCGCTGTGGACTATATTGCCGATGACGGGGAGATCAAAGTTCGAATCTTGGTTGGGTGTATTGGGGGAGGTTTTTCCAATCTCGCTTCGCGTAAATGCTGGTAAACTTCCTTTAAATACTCGTATAAACTCCATACACTCTAAAACCGTTAGGGTAATTAGTACGTAAGCGTATGACCCGAATGGGTAGTAATACGTGGTGTTAAAAAAATAATGGTATGCAACCCAAACGAATACCAAGACACGGTAAGATACAACACCAATATTACTATAGTTTTCATTTACATTTTGATAGAGTTTTTTTTATTCTCTTTTAATGGGCCTATATTTCGTACTATACCGGATTAATACTGATTATATTTAGGTTTCGTTTGTTTATGTTTGTGCTATTACTAGTGTGTATGTACAATATAACTATCAAAAAGATTACTATATCTACTCTAACATTTTCTAACGTCAAGTCATGGGATTTGAAGATGACACTTTAAATAAATATTATCAATAGCTTTATAATAACACTAAGAATATAAAAAAGTAATATCAATCTGAACCATATAAAAATATATTTATATTTTATAAAAACACCTTTCTTATAAAAACTGGACTTTGTCTCTCCAGAGCAAAGAGGATAGAGCAATCAAACACAAGTCTTATCCTTGGTTCGATTCTGGTTGACCCAATTTAGGTTGGCACACCTACGCAGATTAGACAACGATTTTCAAGTTATTTAACTAGCGATGTAATAATTGTAATACTGAGAGTTAATTTTATATACTGTTTCTTACTTTACCTCTACGCAAATGCGGGTACATTAGCTCTTGAACCCCAGCATATTTAGCCCTGCCTCATCACTGTAACTATAAGTGGATAGCCAGGCCTGGTAGTAAACGCAGTAAAAAATATTATTCTTGGTGGCTCTGAATCAATTATTGAAAATTTTAAGTTTAATATATTTTTTAATATTTAAAGCTTCATACTAGCCGGTTATTTTATATATATATATTTTTTGCATTTCACCACAGGTATTAAAACTGTGTCTATAGTAACTAACTAAGCCGACCTCAATGGTCTATGATTAAAATACTAGTCTCAGGACCCAAAGTTCATGGGTTCGTACCCAACTGAGGTTGACGAATTTTTCCTGAACGATAAAAATCCTTAATACAGCTTCATTCGGAGGTGTAGGGAAGCCGTCGGTCCCGTGTCGATAGTGGGATGTAAGATAACCCTGGAAGGTGTGTGAACATATCTTTCCCAGAAAAATTGGTAGGTTCTTTCACTCTAGGCCACAGAAATGATCGTGTGCTGATATGATCAGTCGGTTCAGAAAGTGCAAATTAAATACCTTGAGTAAATATAGTAATTAAATCATGTTTCGGAACTATTTGTAAAATATTTGGAAAAATTTGATGTGTTAATTAATAAAATAGTCGGTGACCTAGAGGTCTAGGGGTAAGGTGTCAGACTTCTGTTCTTGCGGCCGGGGTTCAATCCTCGGTCCCGGCATAGATTTATCTGATTGCCAAACCCTTCCTTCACCTCTGACAAGACATCTTGTGAATGTGGGGAATGCCAGGCCTCCACCGTGGTTCGGATTCCACGTTAAACTGTAGGTCCTCGATTTCATCTCACAATCACCCTACCATTACACATTAGCGTAAGTGCGTATAACCCGAACGGGTAGTAAGACGCGGTACTAATAATAATAATAATAAAATAATCATTTTTATAAATTATATTTTTTTTATCTCAATTCATCTATCACTTCCGTATTCTTACTCTAAACAAATTGGTATTTATTACCGATTATTCAAAATAACTTTTGCTACAATTATAAATGCTAATATATGATTTATACTTTTCCTGAATAAAGTTAAATAAACAATGTTGATTGCCAGTACACGTTTCATTTTTAAAAAGTTTTCAAAGAATACTCTTATAAGATTAAATATGAACCAAAGCACATAATTTATGTGTTTTTTATATATAATAGAAAGCGTTTACAATAATAATGGGGAGATAGAAATCACTATAAGCTTACATAAATAATCGATTGCCTACCTTTTAATGGAGGGTCATATTGTTAGTTGGTTCACAATTTGAATAAATATATCAGAATTTCCGGAAGCAACTGAATTCACACCGAATCTGGACTTAAATATTTATTACGTGGTAGCATGAGCATAGCATAATATGTACATTATAATAGCCATTACCTATCTTAGACTCAATCAATTTTCTACGCCGTTTCCCATCTGTTTGGAAAATATCAATTTAGATGGGTGGTTAGAGGGGGGTGAAATGAATATTTACCAGGATGGTAGTGAACACGAAACCAGCTATTATACATAGCATGTTTGTAAGCCCCAAAAAAGTAAATAAATAACACACACATAAAAAATAAAAGAACGTACTCATAACTGAGGGAGTAAGAAAGGGTAAACCCTCACGAGTTGCTTAAATTGTATAATTAAGTACGTACAGTCAAATTTTCTTAGGAAGAGCCCTAGGATTCATCCATAAATCCCTTAAAATGATTTAATCTTACCAATTATTTTTTGGTCAATTAATTGGGATAATCAGATCAAGTTCAAAGTAATAATATACAAATTTTATTTAATTTGCATTATATATTTTTCAGTAAATATCCACGTTTTGCAACATCCTTCTGTTTTATATATCAGCCACCCAGGCAAAATCTTCTCGAAGGACATGGGAGGGATAAACGAGGGAAAAACGAAAACTGAGATGAGGACACTCGCGTAGTAATCGTCGAGTAGTCAGGGCCTACGTTCGTTTAGAGAAATTTGCTTTTTATATTAATAATTGAATCACCCGCCTCGGTGGCGTAGTTGGCTAACGCGCTTGTCGTCTTGAGCTTGACTGCTGAAGACGGGGAGATCGAGGTTCGAATCTCGGTCGGGTGAACTGGGGGTGGTTTTTCCTAAATGGTTTTCCATTCTCCCTCCACGCAAATGTGGGTTTACTTCCTCTAATTCAACCTCCCCAATTCCTAATCCATTAGAGTAATTCGTACTTAAAGCGTATAACCCGAACGGGTAGTAAGATGCGGTGCTAATTATTATTATTAATAATAATAATAATTGAATCAGAGTCGGGACTGTAATTACTCCGTCCCTGTCATTATTGGAGCAATATTGATCCAATCCCATTTTAATCACCCCAGTTCCCTAAGAATTAAAAATACCAGCACGTGCGATATTGGATCGCATATTCAACCTGTTAAATACAGGATCGACTCTAAATAAATTATTATTATTAGCACCGCGTCTTACCACCCGTTCGGGTTTATACGCACTTACGCTGATGTGTAATGGTAGGGTGATTGTGAGATGAAATGTAGGACCTACAGTTTAACGTGGAATCCGAACCACAGTGGAGGCCTGGTACTCCCCACATTCACAAGTTGTGATTAATACACGTCTTGTCAGAGGTGAAGGAAAGATTTGGCGATCAGATAAATCTATACCAGGACCGAGGATTGACATCCTTACCCCTAGACAGCCAGGTCACCCTAAATCTTAAGAGCTCACCCCCAGACCACCAGTCCGACACCTCACCTCTAGACAGCCAGGTCACCCTAAATCTTAAGAGCTCACCCCCAGACCACCAGTCCGACACCTCACCTCTAGACAGCCAGTCTGACACCTCACCCTCAGACCACCAGTCCGACACCTTACCCCTAGACCAACAGGTCACCCTAGATCTTAGAGCTCACCCCCATTTCCCCTCTCATAGGCCTTACGTTGTTTATGTATGACCCCTTCTATAGATAGAAAAGTTACTCGAGTCACTTTTGAGTGATATTATCAATTCCCATATAATAACGCTTTGTGTTTTCAAAGTTGACCGCTAAAAATATGGTAGACCTCATAGAGTGCGATGAGTCGATTGAAAATACCCTCCCCCCCCTAAACAAAAGGATGCGATGAACAGATTTACGTCGGTGAAAATGGTAAGTTCGTGAGTAAAGTGAGAAAAGTGCACCCACATGACCTTGTTAAAATTAATTAGGTGGGACAGACAAGGTCACTTTTCCCACCTATCAGTGTGATGATTCATGCGAGGGCGCAGTTTTACCGGGCGAAATTTCCCCGACACCAAATAGGTACCATTCATCTGTGTCTCATTTTAACAAAAAAAAAAATCAACAAATTGTTTACTAAGATTAGCAAATTTTCACAGAATTTTTTTTAAGCACCGTGTCTTGCTAACCGTTCCGGTTATACGCTTATGTACTAACTACGCCAACGGGCTAGGGATGAATAAGGTTGAATTTAGAGGAAGTGTGTCCTCATTTACGTGGAGGGAGAGTGGAAAACAATTTTTTTTTAAACAACCCTCACTACATCCAACCGAGATTCTAACCTCGATCTCCCTGTCATCAGCAGTTTAATCTACTGTGAGTAGTAGCGCTTTAAACCACGCAGCCACATAAGCCAGTTACTTTATGTTAAATTTTATTAGAAATACAACTGAAACATTTTAAAACTTACCATTTTTCAAATGTGAATGTGGTTCAGCTAAGATATCGAAGCACTTTTTTTTAAATTATATAAATTCACAAGATAATATATTTAAAATAATAGCACTGTCTAAAATAATTCTAAGGAGTATTTGTTATTCAAAACTATTATAAAAAAACACACTAAAAATAAATGTTAATCGTCCATTAGATTCATCTCACACGGGCCCACTTGTAGCTCGGACACACTGCAAGTCTGGAGGTCGTAGGAATACTAACTATTATTTCTACCATATCACAGTAAGAAAGGGGAGGTTTACGTTTGCTAGCAGCTGTCAAATCAATACTACGGTGTCATATCCGACTTTATACCTTCCCAGCAGTACGACGCGACGTTAAGATTGCGGAAGCGTCAAATAGGCACTCAACTTTTGTTTTGAAACCATCTTCTATAGTAATAAAATGAAGTGTTTGTCTGTGTGTTTGTTTGTTTGTGTGCGATGCCCAGTCAAATCTACGACACGTAAAGATCTGATATTTTTAACATAGGTAGACGGAAGGGGGTTAGAATGCACCTAGAAGCCGAATTTTAAAATTTTTAATTATCTTTTTAATAAGGCTATTTTTAACAAATTTTTGAAGAAAATAGTTTTTATCTGGTTTAGAATTACGTTTCAGAGATACTGGCACCATGGAGTTTGAGGGGGGAGCGGGGGTGAGGGGCTTATATAATTATGATACCACAGTGGGAATTGCTATAGACTGGTTTTGTTTGGAAGAACACTAGATTATTATTATTATTATTATTAGCACCGCGTCTTACTATCCGTTCGGGATATACGCACTTACGCTAATGTGTAAATAGTAAGGTGATTGTGAGATGAAATGGAGGACTTAGAGTTTAATGTGGGATCCGAACCACGGTGGAGGCCTGGCATTCCCCACATTTACTAGTTGTGATTAATACACGTTTTGTCAAAGAACAGTAAACAAATTTCAAACTTTTTTTTGCGGCAAACATTGATAACATTTTACTATATTATTTGAGTTATTTTATAGGTATTGATAATATCAATTAAAATTGGCAGAGAAAGATAACATGACTTGGTGTATAATGTATACAAATTGTTTCGGTAACTTAAATAACTAACTTAAACTGTTATTCCTACAAAAATATAATAATTAATAAACTGATGGAAACTATTTTTTTTATGTTCTAATTTGGCAAAAAGGCCCCACAAATATTTCACCTTAGCCGTGAGTTTACAAAACCGGCCCTAAAGCATCAATCTTGCAATTAAATTGTTGTTTATTGATGAAGGGGAGTTCGGGATTTGAACCATGACCAAAGAAATTAAATTGTTATATCTTGTTTATATAGTTTTATTACCACGTCTTACCAACTACGCATATATTAATATTACTCTAATACGGATGGGGATGAGAAAGGAACAGTTTTAGAAGTAAAGTGGTCACATTTTCATGGAAGGAGAGTGGCAAAACATTTAGTAAGAAATCACTTGGTGAGCCGACCGATATTCGAACCTCAATCATCCCGTATTCAGCAGTCCAGTTTGACACAAGAGTGACGTATTAACTCATTCGGCCACTGAAGCGGGTATTTAATTGTCCTCTCTCATACGTTCACGAAAATTCTGGTACATTCCTCTTATTCGTGTCATATTTGTAGCATTAATGTGAATATAGAAAATTTATACAATTTGTATGTTTGCATACACATTTACAAACAAACAAATGATATTTTGTAACAAAGTGATGTTATGACTGGATTTGAAATGAGGCCTCATACAAAATAAGATCCCACGTTGGTTCATAGCTTTAGTAACTAATGTAACTATTATAGGTCAGCTATTAAACCATACTTATATTTCTAAAATAAAATTTAAAAAAATATATTCAACCTTTTGAACGTTGGGAAAGGCTGTCTACACATCTACCTTGACTGTACAGTCTTCCCGACACGCACAGCGTTTAACTGGCATCTTTTTTACTCATCTACAGTACACGTATGATAGAGTGTCCTTCTCACCTTACAACACATATGGAATGCCAGGGCCTCCGCGGTGGTTCGGATTCCGCGTTAAACTGTAGATCCTCCATTTAATCTCACAATCACCCTACCATTACACATTAGCGTAAGTGCGTATAAACCGAACGGGTAGTAATACGTGGTACTAATGATGATAATAATAATAATAATTCAATAAATAAATCCATGATAACTCAATGCAAACTAATGCATAAAAATAATTTGCGTGTGATGAAGATTGGTACATATCTCACTCATCGCCCCATTTTTTTTTGTAGATATATATATATATTTTTCAATTTCCATCAGTGAGTTCATTAAAAAAAAGTATTTCCATTTAGCGGTAAATTATAGTTTTAACCATTTATTCGAGTTATTTAACGTGCACTCTTTGAACAGACTGATTATATCAGAACAGGACTTGTAAACTATATTAAATCTACAAGAGACACAACACCCTGCCCTCCGACGTTTATTTATCACTGTTAAAGGGGAAACCCACATTTTACCAATGACAAAATTTTCAGCTATGTTAGGAATCGAATATGGGACCCATTTCATTTACAGATATGCTACCGACTGAGCTAAGGTGTCCGACTCTTTAAGAGGTAAAATAATTGTTTCTATTTCCTACATTATGGATCTAGTTTTAGACTAAGTTATGACACTAGCTGTATATTATTAATATATAACCAATTTTTTTTAAAACAAAATCACTACCCACCTTGGTATGTTGAGCTAGACAGCCGAGGACGGGGAGATTGAGGTTCGAATCTCGGTCGGGTGAACTGGTGGAGTTTTTTTTTCAAAATGGTTTCCCACTCTCTCTCCACGCAAATGCGGGTCTACTTCCTCTAAATTCAATATTCCAAATTTCTAGCCCATACTAGTAATTAGTACTCAAGCGTATAACCTGAACCAAGATGCTAAATTTAAAAAATATATAATTTTAAGTTATTTTTTTATCTCTAAGGTATTGTGTTTATTTTACAGATCAGCCCATAGAATTCTGGATTTTTTCAAATCCAAGGATTCAAAATAAGTATTTTATTCAATATTCCATTTTTCTATAAAGATACGTGTACCACAGGTTGAGAACCACTTATAGCGCATAACTTTTCTTTGCATAGCACAGATTTATCTGATTACCAAACCCTTCCTTCACCTCTGACAAGACATCTTGTGAATGTGGGGAATGCCAGGCCTCCACCGTTTTTCATCTCACAATCATCCTAACATTACACATTAGCGTAAGTGCGTATAACCCGAACGGGTAGTAAGACGTGGTGCTAATAATAATAATTATTATTATTATTATTATTATTATTATTATTATTTGCATAGCCAGTCACGCTTGTTACAACTAGGATAAAGGGTGATGGTAACCTAACTATTATAATGTGTACACATTACTATTGTTTTTAAAATAATTTAAAACATTTTTATCATGGGCGCCAATTACTTTAAAGTAAGATATCCCTTCACGCGGTGGTATTTCTAATAGGAATGGCAGTTCAGAAGACTCAAAACCACTCAAGCAATCCTCATTTAGGCATATATGGCCCTGTGGCGGTAAATCTAAAAGCCATTTAGGAAAAACTACCTCAAAACAATTGACCTATATTACCAGACACATTTAAAACATAAGATACCATTACCTGCTTCGGTGGCCGCATTGCCTAAGGCGTCACTCTCACAATAGACTGGACTTCCGAGGTCAAAGATTAGGGTTCAAATACCAGTCGGGTATACCGAGGATGGTTTTTTTACTAAATTATTTTTCACCCTCTCTCCACACAAATATGGCTACACGTTCTCTAAATTTAACCTTCCTCATCCTTAACACATTAGCGTTTTTTTTAGCACTGCGTCTTACTAATCGTTTGGGTTAAACGGCTATGTACTAATTACACTAATGGGTTAGAAATTATTAAGGCTTAATCTAGAAGAAATGCATCCATATTTGCGTGGAGGGAGAGTGTAAAACCATTTAGGAAAGACGACCTTCAGTACACCCAACTGGAATCGAACTCCAATATCTCCGTCTTCAGCAGTCTAGTCCAACACGAGAGTAGTGCGCTAAGTCGGTGACCTGGCGGTCTAGGGGTAAGGTGTCAGACTTCTGTGCTGGCGGCCGGGGTTCAATCCTCGGTCGCGGCAAAGATTTATCTGATTACCAAACCCTTCCTTCACCTCTGACAATACATCTTGTGAATGTGGGGAATGCCAGGCCTCCACCGTGGTTCGGATTCCACGTTAAACTGTAGGTCCTTCATTTCATCTCATTATCACCCTACCATTACACATTAGCGTAAGTGCGTGTAACCCGAATGGCTAGTAAGACGCGGTGTTAATAATAATAATAATAATAATAATAATAATAGTGCGCTAAACCATGTGGATTAATTAGTTACATATGCATATAACCTTAACAGGTAGTAAGACACGGTGCTAAACAACTATTTTCGAGAAAATAATTTTGCGCCTGGCATTGTTTACTTTTTTCAAACCTTACAGATTCCAGACCAAATCTCCTGATCACCTGATAACTACTAGAATATACGTGGTTGATGCCTTAGCCGGCGTGACCACAAATGTAGGATGCTATTTTTTTTAATCGTTCACGTCTTATAACCCATCCAGGATATACATGTTTAAATTAACTTCCAGGGTAGGGAAGAGCAAGTAATATTTAGACAAAACGTACCGACACTTGCATGGAGGAAAAGGGTTTGAACCCTGAACTACCCATCACCGATAAACCAGGCTGGACGTTTGGTCCGCACTCTCACAAATGTTTTTTAAATATTAAAATTTAAAATTAAATTAAAATTCAGTTTGAATAGGTTGTAAATATAAATAATAGCTTAGTTTATTAAAAAAAATATTTAAGGCTATTATTTTTAAGATAAATAAAATTTAAATTTTTGTTCATGGAATTTAATTGAGGACCGGACTTAAAGAGTACCTTCTACTATACGTCTATGCTCCCCACGTCTGACCATTTCGAGAGCCCACTTCTCAGCACTAATTAGTTCCGCACGTCGCCGTGGTCAGGCGCCGCAGTCGCGCGGACGTGCTCCGACATAACCTAGAAACTTCCACACTCCCCCACAACAGGCGTGGGGGCCTCGTTTTTAAAAGGACAATGTTTGGCAGACGCTTACTGGTGAAAACTGACTAAATGTAACCGTTAATCATTCTTGAAACAGGCGCCTTATGAAGAGGAATAAATTACAGAATCGTACACGTTGACCTCACTAGCATTTCGGTCAACTGGTATTTCAAATAACTTTTTTTTTTAATCTAATCTTAGAGTTTCGAGTGGACGGAAGCCTTAAGAATTAGGAGTGCGGGGCTCAGAAGCTGCCATGGTGATGGGTTTATTATAATCTGATTTTTATATCTTGACTCTAGACGAACTCTTGAATATTTACTTTCTTTTTCTTTTTTTTTCTTTTGCATTGCCTCTTACTACCCGTTCGGTTTATACGCCCATATATTAATTGCACAAATGGATTTTAGGTTTTAGGAAGGGTACCTACATTTTCTTGGACGGAAAGTAGAAAACAATTTTGTGAAAAACGCCCTCAATTCACCCGACCGAGATTCGAACCTTGATTTCTTCTTCGTCGGCAGTTTAGTCTACTGTGAATAGTGAGTTAAACCACGTGGCCACCGAAGAGTGTTTTTTTAAAATTAAATTTACAGTCGAGTCTCTGATTACCAAACCCTTCCTTCACCTCTGACAAGACAACTTGTGAATGTGGAGAATGCCAGGCCTCCACCGCGGTTCGGATTCCACGTTAAACTGTAGGTCCTCCATCATCTCACAATCACCCTACCATTACACATTAGCGTTAGTGCGTATAACCCGAACGGGTAGTAAGACGCGGTGCTAATAATAATAATAATAATAATAATAATACAGTCGAGTCTCAATAGTTCTAGGACCAGCCTTGATGGTCAAATGGGACCCCCACATTTCTGGATGGAATCAACATTTGTTTGTGCCACTCGATTGTGCTCTGTTTGTACTCATAAATGTGCAATCTGGTATGTAAAATTGCGCCCATTAAAACAAATATAATTAATTGCAGTGGGGTGGAGCAATAAGGGATGGACTAATCGATATCATTAGCTGAACGGGAAGAGGGCTTGTGCGAGGCACAGAGGTTTAGCTCTTTTAGTTGAAACTGTGCGGTCCTAAATAGTTCTTCTTCGTCATAAACTGTTTCCAGCTTATGGCCGGGTCAGTTGAGTGAAATGCTTCCATCTTCCTCTTATTTTCTCACCATTCTTCCCCCTTTAATTTCTTCCGTTCTTCTCCTCTCACTCGCACACTTCCTGTTATCTGCTCCTCTCGTCTCTTTTCTACATACTTCGTTTCTTAAAAATCTATAATGAAATACCTCTAGTTCCAAATGAATGGTCGAAGCTACACCAATGGAGAGCTGAGGGAGGGGCTATCAGAATAAACCCATTAGTGTAATGGTTTTACAAAGAGATTGAGTAATAGTTGAATAAATTAACAAATAATACCAATAAGATGAAAACATCAATTTTAGGTTTATAAAAACTCCATTTTGTGAGCCTGAAAACGAGCTATACTGACCGAGCTGCCGCCGCCGTTAGCGATGGTAGTTCCAACATTTGCGGATATAGGGTGTCATGTAGTCAGCACAGTGAGCCCTCCTGCCGTTTACCACAGTTTGCTAGACTGGAGCCACTACTTCTTTATTCGAGTAGCTCCTCAATTGTACTCATGAAGCGGAGTTGGCTCCGTTTCAGACCCAATGTTTGACAGAAACATCTGGAAGCTACGGGGTTTGAACCTGGGCTCTCTGAATCAGTAGCTTAGAACTCTGGCCACTATACCATAGAGGTGGTCATGCAGATTGTATACATTAAGTGAATTAACACACCATCTGACAAATTTACCACAAATATATTCATTAAATTTAAATAATAACACCTGGAGACGGGAATTGAACCCAAAACCTTTAGCATAGTACTGTAATGCTTTAACAAATGAGCTATCGAGGAATCGTCCCTATTCCAGGGTTATTTTTTCACTCATACTTAAAGTAAGAGTATTTTTTTTAGAGTAAATCCTTTGGCATCTTTCATTACTTTTAAAAAAACATTAATCTCGAAATTATATTCTAAAAAAAATAGTACTTCCCTTTAGTTTTGTTAAAATTCTTAATATCCTTTTTTTTTATGTGTTGATGTCTTTTGGTTGTTTCAGCTGACGGGTTGCCTGTACGACCACATCCGATGGGGCGAAGCTTTCGTGGTGGTTTACAGCGTGTGTGACAGGAACAGTTTCAACGACGCCCATGAGCTCTTGGACAAGCTTGGGAAGCTGAAGCTACCCTCGTACTTCACCACCCTCCTTCTGGGGAACAAGAGAGACCTTGACCACTCAAGGTTAGGGCATTACTGACATGTGACCTTCCCTAGCACCGTCAGGGAAAACAAACTTTTGATGTCTCGCTAAGAGCTATTATTATTGTCACCACGTCTTGCTACCCTTTCGGGTTATACGCACTTACGCTAATGTGTAATGGTAGGGTGATTGTGAGATGAAATGGAGGGCCTACAGTTTAACGTGGAATCCGAACCGTGGTGGAGGCCTGGAATTCCACACATTCACAAATTGTGATTAATACACGTCTTGTCAGAGGTTAAGGAACGGTTTGGTAATCAGATAAATCTGTGCTGAGACCGAGGATTGAACCCCGGGCCCCAGCACAGAGGTCCGACACCTTACCCCTAGACCACCAGGTCACCCTCGCTAAGAACTGAAACCTGATCTCGTGTTTTTTTTGTTTTTTTTTACTGTTATTTATTTATCACCGCGTCTGACTAACCGTTCGGGTTATACACTTAAGTACTAATTACGCGTATGGGTTAGGAATTGGCAAGGTTGAATTTAGAGGTAGTGAGCCCGCATTTTCGTGGAGGGAGGGTAGAAAACCATCTAGGAAAAACCACCACCCCAGTTCACCCGATGGAGATTCTAACCTCGATCTTCCCATCCTCGGCAGTCTAGCTCGACACAAAACTATCATGTCAGCTAACTACGCCACCGAGGTGGGTTTCACCGCTCTAGATGAGACATTTTGACCTCATCGTGGTTGTTAAAATAGATCGGGCCATTGACTTGATGGGGCTTGAATTTGTTTTCTAAGCACTTCCGTCATACTATACTTTCAGGTTATACGCTTATGTACTAATCACGCTAATGGTTTTAGGGATTAGGTAGGTTATATTTAGAGGATGGTTAGATCTACCCCCATTTGCGTGGCAAACCATTTTTGGGAAAACCACCCTCAGTACACTCGACCGAAATTTGGACCTCTATCTCCTTGTCATTTACAGTCTAGTCTAATGCGAGAGTAGCACCTTAAACCACGTGGCCACCAAAACGGGTCCGATGAGAATTAAAATTGACACAAATATAATTTGGTTGTGTTTACTTTAGAATGAATTCTCCTTCTGTATGCTAAATACGCGACCACATTTGTGGTTTAGTAATTTCGGAATCGATCCCCGGCGCTTTCTAGAATTATTTTTGTGAAACAGTAGGACTTAAAACGGGGTCAAATACAATCTTGTCAGGATAATTGAATAAATAAGTAGCAGTATTGGCCTATAAAACTGAGGTTAATTGATGAAGGGCTTGTTTTGCTGACCACATGACACCCTATATCTGCAAACATTGGTGTTACCATCGTTTATGGCGGCTTGGTTGGTATAGATCGCTTGTGGGCTCGCGCCATGGAGTTTTTATGTAGACAGCACGAGTTGTCCCCTGGCCCCCTTCCCTCCCCCTACCTCTTCCCCCCCTCCATTCACGGGAATCTGCTCAGCCCCGGTAGAGTGCAGCAGTGCAGCACTCCCAAAAACCTCTCCATGGTTATAAAGTCTGTTCAGCTTAGGAATTGTTTTCTGAAAGGCCTTTTACCCTACCAGAAATATATTATATAGCAGGATATTGGTAGGAAAAACGACCTTTCTGAGAGTAATTCCTACTGTGAATGAAGTTATACAGCTCGGTGATAACCAACAGAAGGCGATGTTTACCAATCAAGAGGCAGTAAAGAGCGAACAAGTCTCCCTTGTTTGCTGTGCGTGGCGGCGGTTAGTTGCCAGAATCTCTCCCTCAAGGTAGACAGACAGACAGACAGGCAAGTCACCCTTCCCACGTGTCATCGCTAGTTGCACGTGTGGAAGCACGTGGGACACGTGGACTGAATGCTTACTACCTAGTCATTGAGAGAGAAGACGGGTAAACAAGGAGCGGCTGACACGAGTCCGCAACTTTCGCACGGTATCATTTAGTTTGAGACATGACCGAGAGATGGCAGCAGTAATACATTTTATAATTATTTAAGTGTGTGACCTGGTGGTCTAGGGGTAAGGTGTCGGACTTCTGTACTGGGGGTCCAGGGTTCAATCCTCTGTCCCGGCACAGATTTATCTGATTATCAAACCCTTCCTTTACCTCTGACAAGACGTGTATTAATCACAACTTGTGAATGAGTTGAAGCCTCCACCGTGGTTCGGATCCCACGTTAAACTGTGGCCCCTCCATTTAATCTCACAATCACCCTACCATTACACATTAGCGTGAGTGCGTATAACCCGAACGGGTAGTAAGACACGGTGGTAATAATAATAATAATAATAATAATAATGATAATAATAGTAATAATATAATTATTAAAATAATATGGAAACAACCCTCTTCGGTGATCGTATAGTCTAAGGTATATTAAACCTATTCAAGCTATGAAGGTATGACAAAAAATTGAAATAATAATAATAAAAATCAATTAGTTCTATTGTAACTTTGGCTTGAAGGGAAGGCTTAGCCGGCTGACTTACGTTTTGAAGAACAAATTAAATTTCTATAGTAATTTTAATATATGAATATCACCAAATTTAAAAACACAATTTAATCATCTCAGGGAATGTCTCACAGTAATCAAAGTTTATCATCTCATGTTGAAGTTTTAGTTTTAAACTACCCGTAAGTATTTAGTTTTATGTTTCTGATTTCAACAAGGCTTTTGAATTAAATAATTTAAGAAAAATCACATGTCATAGTGTTCTCACCTAAAATGATCAGTATACATGACGTGTCATGTCTTGTAGTTTTTACATGGTAGGCAGAGTTGTTATAATACTATACCTGTGGTAAGTTCTCTGCCTATCGGTTTCCACCTGACCAATCACGCATCGGCTCCAATTACATATCTTATATGAAAATGTATATTTGTTGTTACCTGGCCAGAGAGTGTTCTTCTTATTAATGAAAACCCATCACAAGTAAATCTTAAAATAACGGCCTACTCTTTTCGGTGGGCGCATGGTTTAAGGCGTCACTTTCGCAATCACTTGGACTGCTGATGACGGAGAGATTGGGGTTTGATCCCAGTCGGGTGAACTAAGGGTAGTTTTTCCATAAATGTTTTCCACTCTCCCTCAACGCAAATGCGGGTACACTCCTTAAAAATATAACCTTCTTTGTAACTAAAACCACCTGCGTAATTAGCACCTAAGCGTATACCCCAAACGAGTAGTAAGGCGCGGTGTTAAAAAAAGCTTTATTACAATTATAAGTGGTTTTGGGTTGAGCAAATGCCCCGCCTACCCCTTTTTCCTTGGATGCACCACTGCACTTAATAACTGACTCATTATTATTATTAATATTATTACTATTCTCATCATCACGTCTTACAACCCAATCAGTTTTAAGCCTATTTACTGATTACTTAAAGTTAAATTTAGAGTCATTGTACCCTTTTTTACGTGGAGTGATAAACCACTTAGGGGAAACCTCCCTCTTTACACCTGACCGGTATTTGAACCCCAATCTTCCCTTCATTGGAAGTCTAGTCTATTGCGACAGTGACGTTTTAGACTATGCGGTCACTGAAGCGGGTCCCTCCGCTGAGTTCTCGGCCTAACTCGTTTGGAACCACCGTGAAATCACTTATAGAGTAACCAAATAACCCTCCCTCCCCCCACCCCTGCTTTACATCGGGATGTTGATAACCACATGCTCCATAAATCATCTCGGTAAGAGGTTGTCCTCTGAAGCAGTCGGTAGGCCTTTCATTCGTGAATGGGAGGTCACGTTTTGGGATCACCTCAACACCATAAAACCGACTAATTTCTATATCGTAAACCATAAAGCTTACAAGAGATTGGGACTCCAGGATTTTAATAGTCTAGAAATTGGTTCTTATGTTTTTACGGTCGGTCTATAAATTAAATGTTTTGACACCTTAAATCAGTTAATTTCACTTTTTTCTACCCGCTTCGGTGGCCGTATGGTTTTAACACGTTACTCTCGCAGTAGAATAGACCGCCAACTAATTCTTAACTTTATTTGACATATTGTGAAATGCCAGGCCTCTACCGTGGTTCGGATCACACGTTAAACTGTAGCTCCTCCATTTAATCTCACAATCACCCTACGCTAATGCGTAATTATAGGGTGATTGTGAGATGAAATGGAGGACCTACAGTTTAACGTGGGATCCGAACCACGGTGGAGACCTGACATTCCACACATTCACAAGTTGTGATTAATACACGTATGATGGATATGAAAGAATTGATGAGATTAATGTGCGTAGAAAATTAAACTAAACGTTTCTACTGAATAATTTATTTATTTATAATGTCCAAAAAGGACTTTATTTTAAATAAATATAAAATAAAATAATTTTTTTTATCTCAATTCGTGTTCTATTACATACCACCTTTATCGTGATTCCTGGGTTTGCCTTATACTAAAAATAACATCGTATTCAGTTTTTGGTATCATCCTGTATAAAAATCAATAAACCGGTATGTGCTCTGGGTGAAGCGTCAATGCTCCGCACTTCACCGGTTTACCGAGAATGTCAAGACGTCCTCGATAGCTCCAGACTTCTTGTAACACCAGCAGTCAAGGCCAACGCACTTCATACAGCTTCTCAAGACGAACTATTTCCATTTCACTTCATGAGAAGAAAGAGACCATATTATCGAATTGTCATTCAAAGATAATTTTTTTAGCACCGTGTCTCACTATCTGTTCGGGCTATACGCTCATGTACTAATTATGCTAATGATTAATAAGATATGGAAGGTTATATTTATTAGAAGTGTACTCACTATTGCATGGAGGGAGAGTGGAAAATCACTTTGCAAAAATAAACCTCAGTACACCCTGCTGGAATTATAGCCTCAATCTCCCCGTCGTCTGCAAGATAGTCTATTATGGAAGAAACGCCTTAGACCATGTGGCCACTGAAGTAGCTTCTCAAAGAATTAATCACTTTGAATAATGTTACTGGAAAGGGTTTTATCCGACGGCTATAAACGCTATTAGATCTACTTTAACGTATTCCCTAAAATATGTATAAATTATTTTAAGTTGAAAAACTAGTTCTACTTTTACATCTTTTGTGACCTGCCTCGGTGGCGTAGTTAGCTAGCGCGCTAGTTTCGTGTTGAGCTTGACTGCAGAGGACAGGAAGGATTGAGGTTCGAATCTCAGTCTGGTGAACCGGGGTGGTTTTTTCTACAGGTTTTTCCACTCTCCCTCCATGCAAGTGTGGGTTCACGTCCTCAATACTCAACCTTCCTAATTCTTAACCCACTAGAGCAATTGGTACTTAAGAGTATGACCCGAACGGTTAGTAAGACGTGGTGCTAAACAAATAAAATAAAACACATATTTTGTGCTACAACTGACAACTGAATAGAAAGTCTGCGTGGCGGGTTCTCGCCTACCTTATTTTGTTTATCTAACTTAACACGACCAAATTTTTTTTATGTTTCAATACATATGATTATTCAAGTTCAGTGGTATATCGCGGATCCTTTGAAATTCTTTGAATATCCTTGGTGGTACCTTGGTTGTACCCCTGGTGGTATACATTTTGGAAACATTACCGAGGGAAGAGCGCCCGCCACCTTTCAGGGTAAAGATAAGGTAGATAAATTGGGTGCTATCACCAACTTCTAGCACCGCCAAAGAGCTTATTCCCCCGACACCTTTCCCCTCCATTTCTCGTATTGTTCATAAATACTGTAGACTATTTAAACAAAAAAAAGTACAAACTGATTTTGTTAGGATTTTATTTTAAAAAATATAGCGCATGTTTCTTAACTATTGACGATATTTATCAAAAGTGACAACTTTTGATCACATAGCTTAGTGTGTGAATAGTAGAAAATAGATCCAGGAACTTTACAAGTTTTCTGATAAGGCTATTTATATATTTTTTACTGTGTTAACATTAATATTAAAAATAAATATTAGTGTTATTTTAAAAGGTATTGATTTTCATTCATTTTTATTTTTATTTGAGATAGTTGATATGTATTTTCTAAACCGATTGATTATATAAGCACACGACATTTAAACTAAATTTATTTTGGAACAGACACAACATCCAGCCCCCGGCGATTAATTATTCATTGAGAAAGGGGAAAACTCATATTTCATCAATGATACATTTTTGGTCCATACCAGGATTTGAACCCATGACCCTTAACTCAAGACATTCTACAAACTGAGCTAGGGTTATGTAATATAGATACTGATAATATATCAAAAGTGTAATCTGGAAAATCCCATAACTTGACGTATTAATATTTGAAATATATCTAGTAACTTTTCTAACTGTCAAATAAGGTCCTTCAAATGAAAATAGGACTGTAGCTCTGTTGTTGAGTAAATAGACGTCTCAGTAGTTAGTACACTATGGAATTCCACTATCCACGTGGGAACCACGCAATACTGTGTACATAACGCATAGGTACGCACTAGTGCGTAGGCGGAACGCTTAAATATGCACGTGTGCGTGCCTCGGGAAGTTTTTTTCCCCCCGCCCCTTCTCTGGCCCGGCCTGAGTTTCATTCACAACCACAAATCTTTAGTCTTTATGTAAACAGATTCTCTGTGAAAGAACTGAAAGGAGGAAAATAATATTACAGAGGCTGTGTTTTGGTTCAGTAAGTTAAACAACGTTATGTAATGGTTGGGAAGGTTTTCTTCCTAGCATTGTCTATAGTGTGTACAAACTCACATGGCAAACAATATTCAGTACTAAAACTAATGTACGTAATGGTCGGGCATGCTCCTTTACATCAACAGTGTATAGTGTATACAGACTCGCATGTCATACAATCTTCAGTACTAAAATTAATGTACGTATTGGTCAGGCAGGTTTCTTTAAATCCACTCTGTATAGTGTGTACAGACTCGCATGGCATACACGCTTCAGTACTAAAACTAATGTACGTAATGGTCAGGCAGGTTTCTTTAAATCCACTGTGTATAGTGTGTACAGACTCGCATGGCATTCACGCTTCAGTACTAAAACTAATGTACGTAATGGTCAGGCAGGTTTCTTTAAATCCACTGTGTATAGTGTGTACAGACTCGCATGGCATTCACGCTTCAGTACTAAAACTAATGTACGTAATGGTTGGGCAGGTTTCTTTACATCCACTGTGTATAGTGTCTACAGACTCGCATGGCATACAATCTTCAGTACTAAAACTAATGTACGTAATGGTCGGGCAGGTTTCTTTACATCCACTGTGTATAGTGTGTACAAACTCACATGGCAAGCAAGCTTCAGTGCTAAAACTAATGTACGTAATGGTCGGGCAGGCTCCTTTACATCCACTGTGTATAGTGTCTACAGACTCACATGGCATACAATCTTCAGTACTAAAATTAATGTACGTAATGGTCAGTTAGGTTTCTTTAAATCCACTGTGTATAGTGTGTACAGACTCACATGGCATACACGCTTCAGTTACTAAAACTAATGTACGTAATGGTCAGGCAGGTTTCTTTAAATCCACTGTGTATAGTGTGTACAGACTCGCATGGCATACACGCTTCAGTACTAAAACTAATGTACGTAATGGTCGGGCAGGTTTCTTTAAATCCACTGTGTATAGTGTGTACAGACTCGCATGGCATACACGCTTCAGTACTAAAACTAATGCACGTAATAGTTGGGCAGGTTTCTTTAAATCCACTGTGTATAGTGTGTAAAGACTCGCATGGCATACACGCTTCAGTACTAAAACTAATGTACGTAATGGTCGGGCAGGTTTCTTTACATCCACTGTGTATAGTGTCTACAGACTCGCATGGCATAAAAGCTTCAGTACTAAAACTAATGCACGTAATGGTTGGGCAGGTTTCTTTACATCCACTGTTTATAGTGTCTACAGACTCGCATGGCATACAAGCTTCAGTACTAAAACTAATGCACGTAATGGTCGGGCAGGTTTCTTTACATCCACTGTGTAGAGTGTGTACAAACTCACATGGCAAACAAGCTTCAGTACTAAAACTAATGTACGTAAAGGTTGGGCAGGTTTCTTTACATCCACTGTGTATAGTGTGTACAGACTCATATGGCAAACAAGCATCAATGTTAAACAACGTAATGTGATGGATTTACGGGTTTATTTCGAACAATTGTGTACAGTGTGTACAAACTAGTATGGAACATAAACTCCACTATTAATGGAGGTGCAGGTTTCTTACATCCACTTTGAATAGCGAGTACAAACTTGTACGGCACACAGTTTCAGTATTTTACTATGTTACCTTTGTAAGGGCAGGCTTATATACATCCCTATGTAAAAAAAAAGTATATACAAATTTGTTTCAGAACGCCATGAAACGTCAACCTTCATCATAATATTGAGTTCGATTTTTTAAACAGTCACAATACTTATCTCTCCGAGGGCCGAAAGTAAATAAAACCGTTTATTGACCAAAATAAATATAATATTGCTTCATTATATATGATTAGTTTATTTTTCTACAAATATTAATAACAATAATATCTTTATTTGGGCGAAGTTAATACAATTTCAAAAATATGTTGAATATGAATCATGAATAGCTTGCAATATTACCATGAACGTTTTAAATGAAGATTAAAGGTCCTGGTAAAATCACGTGATGTCTACAAGATATATTATATAAAAAAATATTAAATGTAATTTATTTTAATGTATCTGCGTCGGCAATTTTTAATTTATCTTGATCTAAAGAGGTTTTGTTACAAATTCCTTAGTGGGAAGGGGGGGGGGGGCTTAATTCTCGCTCCCCTCCTTCCACCTTTTACTACTATAAAAATATTAGTAATAATCACCAGATATGTTAACCATACTGGCAAACATATTAACAAAGGTGTCAGTCTCGTCTTGTATGAGCTTTCAGGGATGAATAAGTAGGAATATAAATTACAGCCGGGTGTACTGAAATAGTTATTAGTATTATTAGAACCGTGTCTTACTACCCGTTCGGGTTATACGCACTTACGCTAATGTGTAATGGTAGGGTGATTGTAATATGAAATGGAGGACCTACATTTTAACGTGGAATCCGAACCAAGGTGTAGGCCTGGTATTCCACACATTCACAAGTTGTGATTAATACAGGTCTTGAAAGAAGTGAAGGAAGGGTTTTGCAATCAGATAAATCTGTGCCGGGACCGAGCATTGAGCCCCAGACCCCCAGAACAGAAGTCTTGACACCTTACCCTTTGACCACTAGGTCACCCCTCTGAAATGGTTGATCATAAACTATATCCAGCTCTCTATTTGTATAAATAAGATAATTCTTGCTCTCCCCCCCCTTCCCCCCACCTTATAGTGCCATGCGAGAATGTACACTATATAGGCCTAAAGCTACAAGCACGATTGTACTTCTACATACGATAATTCTTGTTCTTACCCCTTATAGTGCTATCCAATTATGTACTCTCTATAATGTTACAAGCACGATTGTACTTCTACAGACGATAATTCTTGTTCTTACCCTCATAGTGCCATCCAATTATGTACTCTCTATAATATTACAAGTATGATTGTACTTGTAGGGACGAAGGGCCTTCCTTGTTCCCTGTCCAAGAAGAAATATCGAAGTATATCTTGCTGGCTAAGAAGCCGTGTTTAATCACAGGGGGGATTCCCAACTTTCCATTGATTAGCATCAGTGTTTTCTGAAGAAATACAGGTCCCTGCTGGGGTCTGAAACTTTCAAGGCTCGATCAATCAATTGGTATGTTGTGACAATGGGGGTACATCGCCTTATTTCTGAAGCAGGTCACTTTCTAATTGCACCCATTTAATGTCATTTAACGGAAATATCTTGGTTTTACATCATACAAATTTGTCACACAGAATGTCCATTGAAAATTATCTATTTGCTTTGAAAATAAAACCGAAACACTAGAAATGTATTAAAACGTCACTGAAAATCAGAGAATAGTTAATTTAAATTTAGAAGGATTTCTACTACATCTTTACGACGGCCACACTTAAATTACCTAAGGCTTTTTGGGAGGTGGTAGGGGGGGGTTCATTATTTTCTTATGTTTTCTTACGAGGGGCTGGGGGGGGGGTAAGAGATCATAATCCATATTACGTAAGATTTTTTATCAATGTTTAAGTTGAGATAAAATACAAACAAAATGTATTTGTTAGAAAATATATATATATATTAATTGTAAAATTTAGCTTATACTCCCCTTTATTTTTGATGTGTAACGCCTTATTTTACTGCAATAAAAGTATTTTAAAATTCCATATCACTCGCTTTATTACCAATACTAATGTCCAAAAATAATTAAACAGTTAAAATAATCCAATTTACCATGAAAAAAAGCCTTTGCGTAATTTGTCTGTCTCTCTTTAATGTATGTCTGTATCTGAGCCCATGGCCGCAACGGTTTAATGGATTGCTTTAAAAATTTATATTTAAAGGTTAAATGGTCAGAAATCGAGAATAAATCGTGGTTTTGACTCTAGCTCTAATATTAAGTGTAGTTTACCAAAAAAATAAGAAAATTCTAACTGTTTCTAAAATTTGACTTGAAATGAATAATTGGGTAATGTTTTACATTAAAAATAAAGGTGTTTTTATTTCTCTAAAAATATTCATATTATGTTAGTGTACTGGTGACTTATTTTTGAAAATTTGAAGTTTTTTTCAAAATGGTCCTTTTCAATTAGGTTGTGTTTTACACTAAATATAACGTCGTTTTCAAACATTCTAATTTAATGTGTTTAAAACTATATTTGACTGTGAGAAAGCAAGAGAGTATGTACGATTTGGTCCAAGCATTTTTTATATAATTTGTGAATATATGTTGTTAATATTAATACGTGTGGAGACAGCCCACTATTTATCACTTACTTACTTATTCTACGGCATTTGGAACTTGAAAGTTCATTGCCACACTTGCAAAATATAGGCCTACGCCACTTATCCCTATATTGAGCAAGTTCTATCCAGTCCCCCTCATTACACCCTGCCCCTATCGAGCTAGTTCTATCCAGTCCCCCTCATTACACCCTGCCCCTATCGAGCTAGTTCTATCCAGTCCCCCTCATTACACCCTGCCCCTATTGAGCTAGTTCTATCCAGTCCCCCTCATTACACCCTGCCCCTATCGAGCTAGTTCTATCCAGTCCACCTCATTACGCCATGCCCCTATCGAACTAGTTCTATCCAGTCCCCCTCATTACAGCCTGCCCCTATCGAGCTAGTTCTATCCAGTCCACCTCATTACACCCTGCCCCTATAGAGCTAGTTCTATCCAGTCCACCTCATTACACCCTATCTCTTTCAAGTTCATTCTAATAATATCCTCCCATCTAAGTCTTTCCAATGGACCATCCTAACAATGTCTTGTGAAGAGTACAGGGTATGTAACTCATCAGTATGTAACCTCCTCTACTCCCAAGTAACCTCATATCCTTTTGGAATAAATAACTTCCTAAGCATCTTGTGTTCGATCCCCCTAAAAAATTTTCGTCGTGTAAGGTAAAATACCACGTTTCACTCCCACAGAGAACAAATTTTTTTTTTTTTTAGAGTTTTAAATTCTTTGAAAGCATGAGAGATGTCAACTACTTACTGAACGAGTAACCGATTGTATTATTTTTATAATTTCCAATCTAATATCTTTATTGCTGGTTTAAATAGTTACTAAATATTTAAACTTATTAACCCTGTCAAATGATATATTGTTCGAAGTAATAACTAAATTATCGTCCTCAATCAATGAGAGTGTTCCGGACTATACTAAATATTGAAGCTACGCCATAGTGAAACAACTTAAGGTAAGCCTATGTATCATGATTTAGACTCTCCCGAATAACTAAAACATATATTAGTGTAGTCTCAGTTATAAAGACATTTCACTATGAATAGAAACCAAATTTTTATTGACTGCATCAAGTCTCATAACAATCTGCAATAAATATTTGTGGAAAGGGGCTGTCCATTAATCACCAAAGGCTTTTTTTTCCTTCATAATTTTAGACCCTCCCAACGTAAGAGATAAGATTTTCTTTAACCTCATAACCCCCCTCCCCCTCTTATCTTTCTTAAGTATTTTCTTACAATTTGGCGGATTTGATTATTTTAATTGGTGATCTATTTTTAGGAATAAGGATAGATAATAAACCAAGTGATTTCAAATTTTAGAAAACTTTAAATATAGTGTGTAAAAGAAATATGAATGAAATTGTATAATTATTATATCTATTTTCTGACAAAAAAAAGTTTTTGTTTCACCTTAAACATTTCTAAAAAATCTTACTTAGGATAGATTTCGCACCCTTCCACCACCCCCCGGTAAAGAAAATACTTAAGCCGCTACCCCCCAAAAACCCTCACGTAATTTAAGGACGGTCCCAAACAGGCAAGTTTTTTCTTGATCGTACTGTACGAGAAGATGTAAGTAAATAAGAAAACAAGCCATGTCTGCCCGGGAATCATCACTCATCCCTGTTGACCTGAAACTCTCACATTTGTGTCCAGAGGACGTGTCGTGGGGAGAGGAAAAATAAAATAACATTCTCATATAATTAAAATAATTCCATACTTTTCTTTTCCTGTTGGTTCACTCACTCGGTTGGATCTGGACTTGCACCAGGAGATCTTGGAACAAGAGGTGTACCTGGCGTACCAGTACTCACAGAATTGTTATTTCGGTTTTTAAACGTGGAACGTTCTTGATTCTGCGTCAAGGTTCGTCTATAACGGCAAGCTATGTTATGGCGTCTATCTTGGTTCCAATTTTCCTTTCTCTATAATGTGGAATAGTATTAATAAAACCTAAATGTAAATCAATTATAACATGGTTCGAAAAGATAGTGTAAGCTTATATTTTAGACCTAGCAATGTTTTTTAATTTAAAAAAATGTTTTAAAGAAATTATAAACTAACCAAATATCATTGTTGGATCATGATTTTGTCAGATGAAAAACACTTATGGTTCAGTAATATGGAAGTCGGTCGCCAATGGCTTAGTCGCTGTTTTTGTTTGTGAGATAAATGTAGATGGCTCATTAATGGTTCATGTTTATTTGATAGATGTTGAGGTTAATGGTGGTGTGAGATGGAATAGGCTATAGGTTCAGTGGTTGTTCGTAGAGGTTTTTTTTTATGGGAAGTTGAAGTTTGAATCCAGGTCAGGTGTACTGAGATGGGTTCATCAACAAAATAATTCACCCATATCCCTTCACGCTAACACATACGTGTTTACAATTAAAATCCTCTCTCATACCTGTCCTATTAGTGTAAAACACGCGAATGGTAGGACTTTATTAAAAGAAATTTAAAAAAATGTAATGCCAAAATATTTAATAAGATATTAATTGTTGTGTTCCAGGGAGATCTGCGTGGATGCCGGTCAGGAGCTGTCTCTACAGTACGGCTGTCAGTTCTACGAGGTCAGCGCCGCAGAAAACTTCGCGGGCGTCTCCCTGGCATTCCAATCCCTTTTACGCGAGGCCCGCTCGGTGCAACTACTCCGGGCGTTGCCTATCCGGCGCAAGCTTGGCGTCAACAGCGTCTCCAAGGTGCTTGGTAACATATTCGGCAAGAACAGTAACAAGAATGGTGATCGCAAGAAAAGGCCGTCCCTCAGCATCTAGCAGTGTCAGGACCACGTTGAACTCTTAATTACTGCCTTAAGAACAACAAGTAACGTGATCACAAGAAGAGGCCGTAAATTTAGCTTGGTCCGAGTTGTGATGAATTGTTAATTACAAGATCTACGGTATATTTAGCTTGGTCTGAGTTGTGATGAATTGTTAATTACAAAATCTACGGTATATTCAGCTTGGTCTGAGTTGTGATGAATTGTTAATTACAAGATCTACGGTATATTTAGCTTGGTCCTAGTTGTGATGAATTGTTAATTACAAAATCTACGGTAAATACAGCTTGGTCCAAGTTGTGATGAATTGTTAACTACAAGATCTACGGTATATTCAGCTTGGTCCGAGTTGTGATGAATTGTTAATTACAAGATCTACGGTATATTTAGCTTGGTCCTAGATGTGATGAATTGTTAGTTACAAGATCTACGGTACATTTAGCTTAGTCCAAGTTGTGATGAATTGTTAATTACAAGATCTACGGTATATTCAGCTTGGTCCTAGTTGTGATGAATTGTTAATTACAAGATCTACGGTTGTAATGAATTGTTAATTACAAAATCTACGGTACATTCAGCTTGGGCTGAGTTGTAAGTAATTGTTAATTAAAAGGTCTACGGTACATATACCTTGGTCCAAGTTGTGATGAATGTTTAATTACAAGATCTACGGTATATTTAGCTTGGTCTGAGTTGTAAGTAATTGTTAATTACAAAATCCACGGTATATTTAGCTTGGTCCGAGTTGTGATGAATTGTTAATTACAAGATCTACGGTACATTCATCTTGGTCCGAGTTGTGATGAATTGTTAATTAAAAGGTCTACGGTACATTTAGCTTAGTCCAAGTTGCGATGAATTGTTATTTACAAGATCTACGGTATATTTAGCTTGGTCCGAGTTGTGATGAATTGTTAATTACAAGAACTACGGTACATTCAGCTTGGTCCTAGTTGTGATGAATTGTTAATTACAAGATCTACGGTACATTCAGCTTGGTCCGAGTTGTGATGAATTGTTATTTACAATATCTACGGTATATTTAGCTTGGTCCGAGTTGTGATGAATTGTTAACTACAAGATCTACGGTATATTTATCTTAGTCCGAGTTGTGATGAATTGTTAATTACAAAATCTACGGTATATTTAGCTTGGTCCGAGTTGTGATGAATTGTTAACTACAAGATCTACGGTATATTTATCTTGGTCCGAGTTGTGATGAATTGTTAATTACAAAATCAACGGTATATTTATCTTGGTCCGAGTTGTGATGAATTGTTAATTACAAGATCTACGGTATATTTAGCTTGGTCCGAGTTGTGATGAATTGTTAACTACAAGATCTACGGTATATTTAGCTTGGTTCGAGTTGTAATGAATTGTTATTTACAAGATCTACGGTACATTTAGCTTGGTTCGAGTTGTGATGAATTGTTAATTACAAGATCTACGGTATATTTAGCTTGGTCTGAGTTGTGATGAGTTTTTAATTGCGAGGTTTACGGTAAAGACAGCAACAAGGTAGGTGATTGCAAGAAGAGGCCGTACATTTAGTGTGGTCCAAGTTGTAATGAAATGTTAATTACTAAGAAAAACTTAGCAACAATAAAGGTGATTGTCAGAAGAAGTAATCCACCAGTGTCTAGCGAGATCTGTTTGGAATAAACTGTTAATAACTACCGGAAGTTAGGTAGAGTGCTAAGGGTCTGGGAATCTTCTGCAGTTGATTAAGCCCAGTACTTAAATATGACCTTTTTATATAAAAAAATGCTACAAGATACCTACTTTGTAAAACATCTCTTTCTACCAAATTTGTATACATATTCATTATAAGTTTTTAATTTTCCAAAACTTTATAATCTAGTATTTTACAAGGATTTATTAAAACAAAAAACATAATAAAGAATAGTAAATGTTTGGCAATCAAGAAATGAAATCAATTATAAATTAACTAAAATAAATATTAAAATTATTCAGTAGGAAAAAATTATTTCAAGATAACCTCTTGCCATGAGCACAAAATGACGTGCAGCAGTAGAGAGAATGTATTTCACTTGGTGGTTTAATCCACAAACATGTACATTGTAGCCACATTACACACGTCCCATTTGATGATGTGAAATGTCACTTAGGCGCAGTTCAGATTTCAGAACAAGTTTTATACTCACGCTAATTTGAAGGAGTATTTGACCTTATGTGTTCTATTTTTATGTTGATAATGTGAGTCCAAAGTGCATTAACACTTTTTGTTTTGATTATCACATTCCAAAAAATATTTTTCCTCTTATTTATTTTATTACTAGTGTTCATAATAAATACCAACAAACCGATAAACTATAATTTCTATATGGCTTCCTGTCCAAACATTGCAATTATTTTACTACGGTCATAATTTTTGAATAAGCCATCTCTTTTTGCAAAGAGTGTACCCAATTTTTCGATGAATTAATACTTAACCAATATATTGGTAAATATACAGTTGATATTTTTTCTCGTGGTTTTTTTGTTTGCATTCACATATTTACTTATAACTGAATTCATTTGTTCAATAATAAAATATTGTTGAAGTACCACAGTGGCCTCTTTTTTATTAATATTCTCATGAAGCCATGAGTTAATTTTTTATGTTGATAAAATCTGATATTTTCATTCATTTTATGATCAAAAGTAATAAGATTGCTGATTATTAGAAAGTTGTTGCTAATGGACATGACTGTGTGTGTCGAACAAATGCCCGATCTACATATGTTGGTATTCCTGTAAGGAAATACAAGTTAGTGTAATGTGTTACTGGTTATGTATATGTTATGATGGAAATTATTTAAGAATGTTAAGTGCCTTGAAAATAAGCACCAATAAAACATGTTAAGTGGTGGGATAAGTAGATAAGAATCGTTGTTATCACAGAAACTCTGTCAGTAAAAATGGCAAAGGGAGAAAATATACATGAACAAATATCTACATCAACAATTATTGTAAATTATGTTACAATCCCCGTTTATTAGGATTTAATGATGAATTTATTACTATTAAACGTAGTATATTTTATTCAGGATAATATTTTATAATAGGTACCTATGTATGCATACAATTATTGTAATAACCACATCGATGACTGAATAGTTTTCAATCGTTTTTCGGTGATCATACATTTGTAAGAAATGTGCCTGAATTTTAGAAAACTTATTTAAAAAATATCGAATAGTAAATAAACATGTTTACAGGCTGAATATTTCTATTTCAAATTGGCTAGTGATTAAAAAATAGATGTGAAATTAATTGGAAGGTACATTATGGCTCTTTTCATATTTTTATAATTGGAAGGAAGTACACTTTTCTAAACCACCAACCATTACTAAAACTATGTACCTCAAAACTGTAAAGTACATTCATTAGTACATACCTAATTATGTGGTAGGTAAGAAACTGCGCAGATAGCTCAAAAAACAACAGCTCCGTACTTAATCCATCCTAACTAACTTTCTCTACACTTCCCTATTCTTTCATACTCACTTTGCTTCAAAATCATCCTTACACCAAGTCATACATGGCTCATTTATACTTAAAATTGTTAATGTTTCTGTTATTCATACATTCGTATGTCACATTTAGCCACTTCTAACACATCCTACCTCTTCCTTTTAATTCACACTCTCTACCTTCATATATTTGCTTCATCACTCGATCCACACTCATCCTCCCAACATGCCCAAACCAACGTAACACTCTTCTTTCACTTTGACCTATTGGCTTCCCTTTCAAACCGCACTCCTTCAGCAGCCATTCATTAATTACTGGTGACCTGGCGGTCTAGGGGTAAGGTGTCAGACTTCTGTGCTGGCGGCCGGGGTTCAATCTCCGGTCCCGGCACAGATTTATCTGATTACCAAACCCTTCCTTCCCCTCTGACAAGACATCTTGTGAATGTGGGGAATGCCAGGCCTCCACCGTGGTTCGGATTCCACGTTAAACTGTAGGTCCTCCATTTAATCTCACAATCACCCTACTACCATTACACATTAGCGTAAGTGCGTATAACCCGAACGGGTAGTAAGACGCGGTGCTAATAATAATAATAATTACTGACACTCCATGCAAGCGAAAAGCTGTTTTCCTTAAAGAACCCAATCATAGGTAAAATATGGCATATACATGTCAGTAGGGCTTACTTATACTTATATCCGCCAAATCTATAAATAAACTCTCATTAAATACAAATGAACATTCTCAAACAAACTATGATAACATAAGATTTTAGACTAGCCACTAAAATTGTATACTACGCTGTGAATAATATTTAAAATACTGAATTAGTAATGTATTTACTAAAATCACCATCTTATTAATTATTTGGTAACACAATGATGAAACAAGAATTTTAATTTACTATAAGTCCTCGTCAGAACCTGTTAATTTGATCATTACGATCAAAGTAAGATTTCCTTTTACAAGAAATAAATAATAGTATAACTGAAGGTACTCTTTAATAATACGAAAATAGAAAGAAAAATTATCCAAGCAATTTTGAAATTGTCTAACCCCACAATTTCATTCTAACAAACCACATTCCAAAATAATGAGTAATGTTTCAAAGGGCTTAAATAATATTCGTAATAATTAAATCTACAAATATGTACTCATTTGCAAATTTCTTTTTATTAATTTTAATTGTCATTGTAATTTTAATCCCTGTTTAAAATATCCAGGTGCTTCCCATGTATTCAACTTATAAAAACTTTTTTTATGAGTTTGATCAAAGCTACCCACAGTTTAAGTGCAAATGTTTAACGTTCTTTCTAAATAATTAAAAAATATATTATTTTATTTGTTTGGTAAAGGATCATATAAAAAAAAGCTTGTATAGACCTAAGTTACTTCCAAGTTTTCAATATAAAAGTTTTAAAGATTTGTTTTCATTGGTATGTTTTTAATTAATTAAATTGGTCTATATTTTATGTTAATTTATTTCACTATAAAGATTTATTTTGATTGAAATATCAGTTCATATAGTTTGTATATACAATGGCACATTAATACTTTTACAGATACACAAATCTACCTTTTCAATATGACTTGTGAAATAGTTGTAAAAAATAGCCTGAAATTTCACTGAAGTTTTGTATTTTTCACCAATATATAAGTACTTCTATTATACTTGTAGCCGTTAACATGTAGACCATTTTTTAGTTTCTTAAAAGTATATCATAATAATTGTAACAAAATGTAAAAATTGTGTATTTTTATTTGTTTATTGGTTGATATAGTGTTTGTATTTAATAGGAATTGTTTTTAAAGTGCCAAACAAAGATTAAGATCAATAATAAATTATTTTCATCGATGAGTTTGAAAGGCTGACTGCATTATAATAGCAGATTAGAAACTATTTACAATATTTTAGACTAATTAGGACTGTTTCTTTAGTTTGAATATGGATACATATAAAAGATATTTTTCTGTTTCAAAAAATAGGCTGGCAAGTACTCCTACCTGAAAAATGCATATTTTACACGTACCACTTTCCTACATAACCTAATCGTCACGGCTGCTTGAGCATATTTAATATTTCGTCGTGGAAGATTTCAAGGTCAAGTGCCTTCCGTTAACCCCGAAGGTTTGCAGGATTACTCTGCTTAATTACACTCTTTTATTAGCACCGCGTTTTACTACCCTTTCGAGTTGTACGCTTATTTAATAACTACACTAAATATTTGATAGCTTAGGGAGGTTATATTTATTGGAAATTTACCCAAATTTGCATGGGAAGCCATTTTGGAAAAACCACCCTTAGTACATCCGACCAAGATTCGAAACGCGGTCTCCCTGTCATCGTCAATCTAATCTGTTGTGAGAGTAGCACATTGCAACTTGTGAACGTGGGGGGATGCCAGGCCTTCCACCGTGGTTTGGATCCCACGTTAAACTGTAGGTCCTCCATTTCATCTCACAATCACCCTACCATTACACATTAGTGTAAGTGCATAAAACCCGAACGGGTAGTAAGACGTGGTCCTAATAATAATAATAATAATAATAATAATAATAATAATAATAATAATAGCACGTTAGACCACATGGCCACCGAAGTGGATGGTTGGTTCCACTATGGTGTAGCTAATAAAGATATGGCAAAATTGCGATCATAAAAGTTTAGACTTTTTCCTGCCTTTCAGTGTAAGCAGTGTCCACCTCTGTCCAGAAAACGACAAACATTTTTTACACGTCAGCAGAAGTATGTGCTGATGGCATGGCGGAGCCTGGTGTTACCTTACGTATCAAACGTAAGACGGTAACGCTTAGCATTAATGGTGTCCTCTCGGTTAGTAAAATCATCCAGAAGCCCACCAATAGGATGTTAAGATCTTGGGTAGTGCTGATGTGAAGTGCTTCCTAAACTTTCTCGAATCGTGAACCCCTTTCACAAACATATGAGTTGCATGCATTCACTGGTAAATATCCATAGCCACACACTTGTTTTTATACAGATTTTTTAATGAAATTTAGTTATTAATTGCATTCAAAAGGTTGAATACCTTTATATTAACCTATTATAGCTCCAGTAGGTAGTTTAGAATACACAACCGAAAGTATAGCGAGAATATTGAGACTACGTAAGTACAAGTTCAAATCAATTATACATTTATTTAAAAAATTAATACTGAAATTATGTAAGCAAATTAGTAACATTAGTTTATCTTGATTGTCACAAAATTATCAGGTTTCAACTGGTTATTTTTAAAGTGGTAATGGAAATTGCTGCTTTAACATAAGTGAAATACCTTTCTATAATCACAAAATTCCATGCCAATTTAAGTTTCAAAATAGTTAAGTTTTAACAACAACTCACCTCTTCACGTGACTCATTGAGAAGGATGCACTTGCTTTGGATAGCACAGAGCTTTAAAGTCAGGAACCACAGACGATGTATTGTCTCAAGTTACTTTCAGCATTGAGGCTGTTTCTATTGTGGAAAGCGTAACAAATTATTGATGGATTATTATTATTATTAGCACCGCGTCTTACTACCCGTTGGGGTTATACGCACTTACGCTAATGTGAAATGGTAGGGTGATTGTAAGATGAAATGGAGGACCTACAGTTTAACGTGGAATCCGAACCACGGTGGAGGCCTGGCATTCCTCACATTCACAAGATGTCTTGTCAGAGGTGAAGGAAGGGTTTGGTAATCAGATAAATCTTTGCCGGGACCGAGGATTGAACCCCGGCCGCCAGCATAGAAGTCTGACACCTTACCCCTAGACCGCCAGGTCACCTAAGTATTGATGGAAGAGTAGAAAAATTAAGTATAGGTTTCTGAAGAAATAATGGACAGAAATCTCATCAAGTTTAGGGTAATAGAATCTTGTAAATTTATCTCACAAAATTTCACAAATTGTTCGTTAAAAATCCGCCATTGCCGAAATATGTTGGTGGACCCCTTGGAAGAATTTCGCGAACCACAGTTTGGAAACCAATGCCATTGAGTATATGCGCCTATCGCCTCTCTAAGGCATCAGCATCACAATCAGTATTATCTGTGGTGGACATGCTTTGACAGCTGCGTCTATAATAGACTTGAACATCTGTCCTGCCGTTAGTAAAAGTATTCCACCAAAAATTCAAACGTGTTTCCATGTCTTGACATTCTACCCGTACAAATCCACCAATTAGAGTTTAATGTTCGATGGTGCAGTATCCTTAGTATTCATAAATTGGCTTGCACTGCACAACTCTTATCTTTTTTTAATCATGTTTCCAGTAGTTCTAACATCTTACGACTGACGGCGAATATAGCTCAATTTGCTAATCCTATCTTTAAAAAAATGACATCTTTACCTAGGCAGATATATCTACCAAATACATTTTTTTTTTGCGTGAGAGGTCTTGTCACCTTATTTTTTGAAACACCCTCGTATAATAAGGTACATTTTATATTCCTTTTCCTTCAACTTGCAAGAATATACCTGATCTCCTAGCTATTTGTATATATTATGTCCTGCCATAATTGTTTGGTAAAAAAAACTGTGTTAAAATAATATGGTTGCCACTTTTATCTCAGAAGTAGCTTCAAGGTATTACAAATTGAAAAATTAAAATTATATTTTCTAGATATAAATGTGTTTCTTGCGCTCTCTTTTTCTTCTTTTTTTTTCATAATTTTTCTGTATACATTCTAATGTAATTTATTAGATTTATAAATATATATGTTCTTACTTTGGAAGGTATGAAAATGCTGTAAATAAAAAAATAGTGTTTAAATACTTAAGACTTTTCATTCACCAATTCCGTTTATGTATACTTTCTCCGTCAATTACTGTTTCCAACCTGTGGTGTGGGCCAGTATTTTATTAAAGCTATATATCATCCACTATCGGCTTGATAGGCCTGTATTAGCTTCATATGCGTTATAATTTAACTTACGACTAGGACAGGCACAACATCCAGTCCCCATACGTGAGTTTATCACTGTGAAAGGGTAAACCCACTTTTCACCAATGATACATTTTTCGGCCATGCTGGAAATCAAACCCGGGACCCTTAGCTTAGTAAAAAGACACTCTACTGACTGAGCTGAGGTGTCGTATTGATTTAAATTATATCAACATCATCATCATCATCTGACGTTTCCTCCTCTGCGGCTCGTCTGGTACATCCTATTCCAGTCCTGTCGATATTTCCAAACTGTCCTCGCAACCACGCGTCTCCAGTCCACTCCTTTAGCTTCCATGTTCTTCTGCGCTTGGGTCCATCCATCTTGTCCGTGGGCTTCCAATAGGTCTTCTTCTCTTTGTTTTGTAAGGCTTTCTTAGGCATTCTGTCCTTCTCCATTCTCATCACATGACATAACCACAGCAACCTTTTCCTCTTCACCCTCTCTCTCTTCTGATGATATAACTTTTAAACCATCCCTAATTATTTCATTTCTTATGCTGTCTCTTATTATCACATTCTCAATGCCTTTCAGGAACCTCATCTCTGCTACCTGCAATCTACTTAAATCTCTCTTCGTCCATGTCCAGGTTTCAGAGGTGTATGTCAATATTGGATGATAATATGCCTTATATAAAGAAGTTTCGAACTCTCTCACCATATTCCATCGCCAGATTATATCCTCTTCCACATGGTGGAATTGTCCACTCTTCCATATCCATTTGTACTATTTCCTCCTGGATTTTACCATTTGCAGTAATTATATTTCGTAGACAGCTGAAATCTGTCAGCCTTTTGAATTACTTTCCATTGATTGTTACTTAATTTGTTGGGTTTGTGTTTCTACAGTAGCCTCATGGCTTTTTTGGTGCTGACTGACAGCTGACAGCTAAAAGCTTTGAAAAGTTACCAGACCAAATTATGTATCCTTACGCCGAATCATATGATCTGCAAAAACATGTGTTCAGCAGCTGTCACTTCTGACAGTCAAAATTTAGGTATTATACCTAAATGTTGACTGTCAGAAGTCAGCTGCGAGCTGTCAGTCAGCACCAAAGAAGCAATGGAGCTACTGTAGCCCCCTTAATCATCTTTTAATTATTCTTTACTAGAATTTAGAGTCAATCTACAGTGTGTGAAACGTTTTACTATTCACAAGCGTAGGCTTTAATAGAAGGGTCAGTAAATATGATCATAGTTAAAAATATACTTGGCTTACTTCTCTTCTTGATTAGCCGGATCCAACTATCGTATTATATTTCACACACGTGGATGTTTCTCACAAGAGGAAGGGGGGAAAAATAGTCATATACGAGTATATTTTTTAAACAGTTGTTTCGAACTTAGTATTTATTTATATTTTTAGAGATAGTTTCTTTTAATCCCTAGAAACTTGAAGTATATTCTCTATTCGAATATTAAAAACAAGTCTCGGTTTGATATTTGAAACTAATAAATTAACTAGTCTGATTTTTAAATTTTGAATATATTTAAGAGCATTTACAATGCTTTGGTGTTTAAGCCAATTGCAATTTATATGACAAACTTAATCATACTTTACTGATTGTGTGAATGTGATATCGAAAAGACTATAAAAAATTATAAATATTTAGTTACTATTCCTATATTCTATAGCAACTAAAGAATTAATGTGAACAGCATTAAAATTGATTAAAATAAACCAAAACCCATGTGGATGATTTGTTACCATGTTATCTGAGAATTGAATTCAAGGCACGGTATTTGTTGGTAAAAGAAAAAATTGATTTGACCCATATACATGCTTTATATATGTATAAATGTCTCATATAATATAGATCATATTCTTTAGATTAAAAATGACACCTGAACACAGGAATCGAACCGGTAAATTTGGTTTTTAATGCCAATGCTTTGCCACGGAGCTATCCAGGATTATTCACGTGCCCAGAGTCAATCTCCACTCTTATTATAAGGCAGAGTCTGTGATGGACATCAGAAAATCGTCAGCTACACATTAGCGATCAATTGATACCGCGAGCTATGAGTTAACGCCGTCACCTTCTTCTTGTGGGAGATTTACGACGCCAATTGTACAATAACAACTGTGTCTACGATATACGTCAGTGGCCGCATGATCTAAGGCGTCATTTTAGCAATATACTAGACCACCAATCACAGGGAGAAAGGGGTTCGAATCCCGGTACGGTGTGCTGAGGGTGGTTTTCCATAAAATGGTTTTATACTCTCCTTCCAAGTGAATGTGGGTACATTTTCTTTAAATTCAACTTTTATCGTTCCTAGCTTATTAGAGTAATTAATACACATGAAAATAGCACAAATAGGTTGTAAGACGCTGTGCTAAAAACCAACTAAACGAATTCACATATCATGATGGATTAGTTAGCCAAGCTATTATATATATATATATTTTTAGCACCACGTCTTACTACCCATTCGGGTTATACGCTTTAAGTACTAATTATTCTAATGGATTAGGAATTGGGAAGGTTGAATTAGAGGAAGTGTCATTTAGGAAAAACCACCCCCAGTTCACCCGACCGAGATTCGAACCTCGATCTCCCCATCCTCAGCAGTCAAGCTCAACACGACTAACGCGTTAGCCAACTACGCCACCGAGGCGGGTTTTCAATATAAAGAATAAGATATTTAGATGCGTCTATAACTATAACAACTATATTAGCTTGGCTATTTAATCCATAGATATGTTTAGACGACGATACTTTTTTAAATTATATTAGCAACAAACTTTTTGGCCTTAAGGGATGTTGCCTATCTGTGACGTCATGGCCGGTCAAGATAAGATTTACCATGTTAATGAATGTACGTTTCACTCGGCGAGTTGATATAACGGTGAAACCAAAAACATTATTTCTTAAATAATTCTAAATATAGTCCTACAGTCCGAGATTAGAGGGAAAGGTTATAAACCTATTTCTAGCCTTCCTCTCTCGAAAAAAAAAAAAGTCATCTTTGATTAGGGTTGGTCATAACGGAAAATGTTAAGATAATTTAAAAAAATTTTATTTAGGGTTTTATGCAAATTATTACCTTTTTAGTTTAAACTTAAGAATTTAAACTTTTTTAAATGCTCAAAAGTTTCAACTATATTTTGGTAATTGATCGTATACGAAATTATTTATAAATAATAATTCGTGAAGTGGAGGTAGCTATGTCGTATAACTAGTTTATACATTCTATTATATCCACTACAATATCATTATATTCCTAACATTTCAAAAATACCTACTGGATAAAGCCTAAAATACCTAACACCCCAAGTTAGACTTAGACTCACAATAACAATAAATTTAGACGGTGACCTCGCGGTCTAGGGGTAAGGTGTCAGATTTATATGCTGGCGGCCGGGGTTCAATCCTCGGTCCCGGCAAAGATTTATCTGATAACCAAACCCTTCCTTCACCTCTGACAAGACAACTTGTGAATGTGAGGAATGCCAGGCCTCCACCGTGGTTCGGATCCCACTTTAAACTGTAGGTCCTCCATTTCATCTCGCAATCACCCTACCATTACACANTCTAGGGAAGGATCACTATCTTATATCTTCCAGAGTGATCTATTTTTTTATTCAAGCTGATGACTATTCAAAATACCTTATAGAGGCTCTAATTTTCAAAAAAAATCTGAAAAATAACCGCTCCAAATAGCTTCTAGAAGAAGCCAAATTTCAAAAAAATTCTGGGGAAGACTCTTTCAAATAGTTTATAAAAATAATCTTATTTAAAAAAATTAGGGACTAGGATCACTCCAAATATATTTTAGGGAAATCAAATTCTCGAACATTTATCAAGGAAGCGCGGAGAGGGGCAATGATAGACAAGTACTTATATATATATATATATATATTTGCTTGGATCACCATGGAAACCCTGATTTGTGTATGATTTATATTGTTAAAAATAATAACTCAAGTCTTGCCTAGGTGGTAAGGTACAACAAATAGGTAAAGAGCTGGGAGTGGGGTTGTTTGAAGTTATAATTTTAGAATGAGGAAGAAAAACATACTTTTTCTTTAAAATTAAACACTGAAAAATCAAAATCAATGGGAAATTGCCTTTGACAAACAAACCTTTATATAGGAAGTCGAATGAGACTTCATTCTATAGAACTTTTCCCCATTAAAAAATGTTGAATACATTTTTGAACGATATTACTGCCACGAGCCACTAGTGAATGTACAAAATATGTAATATATATTTAATTTAAGTTTCATTATTTATACATTATAATGAAACATTGGCCATAATTAAATTTAAAATCTAATTTGGGGAAAACAGTCTGGTTTGGAAACAAAATTAAAATCCACCATTCATATATTCAATCTAAATTAATGAGAACTTTATCAAAAAAAATTACAGTTTTATTTATTTATTTTTAAATGACTATTATTATCTGTTTTCTAAAATCAATCAGTGTAATCTTGTATTTCTATCCATGTAATGTATTTATTAATATGTATTATAAATATATGCTTACAATTAAAATAATTAATTACTACTAATCTCTAATCAACATCAAAAATACCTCATTCTTAAATAATTATTTCCTAAATAATAATTTTCAGTTTCTTATTAGCTCATCCTTACTATTTTTTTATTTGCTATATGTTGAGCATTGTTTGTTATAAGCCCATTTACAGAACTGTGTACAGATTTCAAATTTGGTTTCCATCGACATAAGACCTAAGTCTCTGCCTTCCAGTCAATAATGTTCTTGTTACTGATAAATAATTTATTAAAATAAACAATTAGATATTTTTAAAACTATTTTTCGTTTATTTGTATAGAAAAGATCTCATTACTGTATGATTGATTTATTGTTATATGTTTGAAGTGTTTAACATACACTTTCTTAACCGGTTGATTATATCAGCACACGAAATTTCTATGAACGAAAGCAAAATAACCTACCAATTTTGCCGAGAAAGATATTTTCACATACCTACCAGGGATCTTTTACATGCCACAATCGACAAAGGAGCAAACATTTTTACTTCCCCTCTGAAGAAAGTTTTATTACAGGTTTTATAAAAAAAAAAAAAATATCAAGCCTGGCTGGGTTCAAACCCACGAAAATCTGGTCATGACGCGAGCTCTTTAGCCCAAGATTACCTAGGTCTACATCAATATGTGAGTAATTTTCTATTTAATATAGACTAATAATTGGCTATATTGAACTTTTGTAATATTAATTAGCTAAGACCCACCTCGGTGGACATGCGGTCTGAGTATCAGGCTCATCTAGTTTGGTGAAACAGTAACTTAGTTACAACTTTAGTATTACATCACATTAAAGTTGATGTTTCTCACCAAATGAAGATGAAGGAGAAGGTGTTTTTTTTTACTTGGTTAACTAATTTTTCACAGGGCAATTTTTTTTTTATTATAGCACTGCGTCTTACTACCTGTTCGGGTTATATGATTAATTACTAATTACGCTAATGAGTTAAAAATGGGATGGTTAAATTTAGAGGAAGTGAAACAACATTTGTGTGGATAAAGAGTGGAAAACCATTTAGTAAAAACCACCTCCATTTAACTCGACCGAGATTCGAACCTAGATCTCCTCGTCCTTGGTAGACCAAGCAATTGTTGGTACATTTCTTTTAAATTCTACCGTTAACATCCCAGCCCAACTGGTGTAGTTTAAATTTGTATGGCAAGGACTAAGTGGATTTTTTTTAATCTAGCTAGTAGGTCTAAAAAAGATCTGATATTCTGACACTGATCAAGTTTATTGACAACAGCTACATATAAAAATCTTTTTTTTCTATTTTTTAAAAACGAAGTCAATTTTTTCTAATACATTCGTTTATTTTAAGCTACTATATGATATCTACAAATTTGAGTGTGTTCCATGAATTTTATTGCAGATTAGATATTATTTTATGCCTTGATTATATTTTTAGTTAAAATTCTCTAAAATTCATTCCTTGCGACCTTTATGAAAAGTTTCCATTCAATTGAAATAATTTTTACAAAACAAAAATACTGTATAAATCTTATTAGATAAAAGTGTACGTTCTAGGATCATTTTCGTGGGATGGCACAGCCAAGTTGGGACCAAGAAATAGTTTCAGATGAAAGACACCTACAGATGGAAAAAAAACTAAAAATTATCTAGTACCATAGGCCTCTTTTCGCTAGTCACTATTTTGGTTGTTAAAAACTGATGCCAACTTTAGATGCTTAGAATAGACCAATAACTTCCAAGTCTTCTAAACTAAAAATATCATCGGGGAAAGAAAATCCTTTAAGGTAAATCAACTAATTATATATTATTCTCTTTAAAAAAAATCATTTTAAAGTAGTTTATTGATGTCTGATTTTTTTTAAATATATTTTAAAAATATATTCTACGATTTTGTTCAAAATTGGTGTGTAGAACCTATTTTATATATTAAATAATAATGTATGTTTATTGTTCCAAATTAAATTAGTTTTTTTGAAAATGTCATTTGGTTTAAATTAGATATCTGATAATCTGTAAATAGTTTTATTTTATAAATGAGATCCTTTTAACAAATTTAAAAAAAAATTGATGGTGGTTTAAAGTAACCGATTTTTTAAATTTTTTCCAAGCTATAACACACTATATGATAAAATTTGTGTGAAGGTGTCATACCATTTATTTATACTGCTTACCAATCTATCAAACTTATTTTTTAATAAAATCAGAAGAAAGCGTATTGGACAATCTAAGTTTTATAACAACTCTCAGAATGACTTAGCTCTTCCTCTAGGTTTAAAATCCAGCCAGACTCTACCTACCACATACGGCATAATAAACGTCGGATCAATGACGAAGGGGGATTTGGTCTTCTTGTTTAATATGATCTCGAAATTTGAGACGAGAGAAGCAACGGCCGCCTTCATTTGGGTCAAGGCAAACCTGTAACCTGGAACAAGTAATTGTAATAACTTATAATTATATCCTTAAACAGCTCTTATAGTTTCATTTAACCTTTTATCACTTTCCTAAAATTTAAATACATTGTAATTACATTATTATTATTATTATTATTATTATTATTATTATTAGCACCGCGTCTTACTACCCGTTCGGGTTATACGCACTTACGCTAATTCGAACCACGGTGGAGGCCTGGCATTCCCCACACTCACAAGATGTCTTGTCAGAGGTGAAGGAAGGGTTTGGTAATCAGATAAATCCATGCCGGGACCGAGGATTGAGCCCCGGACCCCTAGCACAGAAGTCCGATACCTTACCTCTAGACTACCAGGTCACCTAATACATCTAAATGACTAATAATTGATTAGTCCCCTTGCTAATTGTTCATATAAATGTATTGTGTATAATAAACGTAATAAAAATTCCATTTATTTAGTTCTGTGAACAACACTACCTGCTTGCAAATGAGGGTGTACTTTATTTGATTATTCTAGCTTTAGTATCAACAATGATTTTCTGTAAATATCTTAATATTTTGGATGGATAGAAAGATGCAGATAATTTGATTTAAAACTTTACCTCATACCGACAACAATCCAAAAATACACTGACTTAGATCACGTGGGATTTTTTTAAATTTATATTAAAAATGTATTTTATGACAAATCATATTTATTAAATATGATGAATCAGGTCCAGTTTCTTTGACTAGCTTATATATCGATTTCAATATTAATATGTCATCACCTGCTTCGGTGGTCACATAGTTTGAGGTGTCACTCTAAAAATAGACTATAATGGTGATTACGGGGAGATTCGGGTTCAAATACCGTTCGGGTGAACTGAGTGTTTTTTTCTAAGTGGTTTTCCACATTACCTCCACTCAGATGCAGGTACACTTCCTCAAAAATTCAACATCCCTCATATCTAATGCATTAGCGTAATTGGGACATAAACGTATAGACCGAACGGGAAGTAAGACGTGGCAAAAAAAAAAAAATTCAAGTATGATAACCAGGGCCCGGATTTTGATCACTAAAATAATGATCAAAAAATCATCTATAAATATGAAGAAAGAGTCGTAATAAATGCAAACGACGAAATCAATCACGCATTTTACAAAACTAGATATGCATTCTTGCATTCTGTTAGATATAATATTGATTTACAAGTATCTACGTCAGTGATAAGAAAACAGGATACAAAGTTAATCGACTAAATTATCTTCTCATTCTGACAACTGTGTGTTGAAATTTTTATGCATTTATAAAATATTAATAGTATAATACTTAAGTCAACATAAATGTCTAGAAATGACTCAAAAGTTCCTAAAAATTGCTAAAAATAGCTAACAGGACGTAAATCAAGAAAATATCACCTTAACTTAGTTATTTACAAAAAATCGACCCAAAAAATAACTTATAAAATATATATTTCTTCAACCGGGGGATGATTAACAGAGTTTTATGTACTTGTGAGCACTGTCTGTGATGTACCAATAAAAACTATGACATGTCGTCAAAATCCGGGCCCCGCTGATAACAAAGTGACTCATACCCAAACACTGCCGTGGTCCTTCACCGAACGGTAAGTAGACAAACCGGAGCTTTTGCTGAATATTCTCATCTGAGAATCTTTCCGGGTCAAACCGTTCCGGGTCTGGAAAATACTGTGGGTCCATGTGAAGCGAGTTTATGGGTATTGTGACAACTGTCCCTTGTTCGACCTTCAGCATGGGTCCAGGTGACTCACCTATCTCACAGGTTTTGGTACAGACCCGTGCGAGAAAGAGACCAGGTGGATGTAACCTCAGAGTTTCTGGAATAGAGATAGACAAGAATAAGTTAATAAATGTTTTCCCGAAAATTCTCATCTTGAGTGAATCGAGGTTTTGAATTGAAACATGATAAGTTTGACAAAGATAATTAGAGTAGGACAGGTGTAAGGTACAAATTCAGAAGGGAGAGCAAGAATGGAATATATGAATCAGATAGTGGTCGATGTTGGCGGAACATGAACTGCGGAGTGGAAATTAAATTCATAATGACTGTTCAAATCTGAACATGGAAGTTAGGTTAGGCTAGGCTAGGCTAGGTTATGTTAGGTTAGGTTAGGTTAGGTTAGGTTAGGTTAGGTTAGGTTAGGTTAGGTTAGACTAGGCTAGGCTAGGTTAGGCAAGGCTAAGTTAGGCTAGACTAGGGAATACATGTTGCAATTATTTTTCTTTTGTCTTGCGAGTAAACATACCCTTAATTAAACGACCAGTCTTTATCATAAGCAGACAAATTATCAGAATTCATCGTTGGCCAATCGATGGATATACAATTTTTTCTTAAAATTCGAGAATTAATCTAGTGTGGCTCAAACCAAATGCTTGTTAATGCGCTTAAATTAAAATAAACTTGATCTTTATTATTACTTAGTTATTTAGATGTTATTGGATAGCAACGTCCTTTTCATTCCTCAATCTAGTTCGGATAATTTACCTGAAACAACCATGCCAAGATATTTCATTCTGTTGATGGCATCGTAGCTTAGTTCTCCTTTATCTTCATCCAAAACTTCGTCAATCTCTGTCCTCAACTTCTCCTGGATGTCTATGTTCAGCGCCAACTCTAGCAGAATGAAGCTAAGAGTCAATGCAGACGTCTCGTAGCCATCAAGGAAAAATGTAGTGGCGTGTGCCAAAATATCTTCATCGCCGTAGTCTGAATTTAAAAAATATATATCTAGTGTACTGTGGTTTGCCAATCAAATCATCTCTTTTAAATTTGCACAAACCATGCACTAATATTAAAACCAATTAATCTATTAATCCTCAGTATGATAAAAAGTTATTAACCCCCACTCCCCAAACAATTCTTATATTAGCTAAATAATAATATGTAACTAATGATTTGAAGTCAACTTAATGTTAACACTTTAAACTTAACGTAAATTTCCCTTACAATCTAACACTTATTCATATATAAGTGTAAAGTAAACCAGAACTCTATTCAAATTCTGAAACAGACCAAAGCCTCCTGATTTCAGTAAAACACAAGTTAAAATTATATAAATAGAAATAAGTGGAATAACCCTGGACGGTGCGTGAAAACACCTTTCTGGCAAAATTGCTAGGCCTATCATATCTCCATATATTTTAAACTTTCAGTGTTTTATTCCAAATAAAATGTATATTTTATCCCCTTTCCACCTCGATGAGAGTTTAAAAATTACCCCTCTCTCAGCTCTATATTTATTGGTTGTACCATACCACTTGAGTCAGAATTGAGTTAGTATTTTTAATCAAAGAAATGTTTCATTTACCGATATATGATCATAGACAAATAAGGATGCCCATGGTGACGTAAACAAGCTGAGCCACTGCACACACAGCAGAAAATCTGGAAATTCGCTGAGAGAATAGAGTTTTTAATGGTAGTTAATATCCTTGCTGATATCCTAGACCCTGAGCCTTAAAAATGAACGGCAGTTTCAAAAAAATCGGTTCGGCCGTTTTCTTGTCATTTCAACTATCTGAAATAGGTTTTACAAATAAATAACTATTTTGAAATGCTTACTCGTATTCTCCTCTGTAGACAATTTCTTGGTATTTTCATCGGAAAGCTTATCTTGCTGGGTGGGGGGCAACTGCCCCTTGGCCTTTATTTGAATCAGCAGCTGGAGAAAGTCGTTGCGGACGATCCCACTTTTCTCTCTCGTGGATAGGACGTCCGCCAACACACTTCTGAAGAACTGCTCGACTTCTCTGCTGATGAATCTTGGGGCAAAAGAGGTAAGTCACTGTATGAGAACACAACCAAATTAGGTTTTTTATCTTTCGCTCTTCATAGCACCAGTTTTAAATCAGATATTTAACTAATTAATCTAATGAGAGTAGAATAAAAACAATAATTTTACAGGCTTCCGGGGTGAAAATTAATCACACCACCGAGGAAAAATCATCCACCGGGTGAAATAGACTCAACTAAAAGGTGCTACAAGCTTATATACCTTTGCCTTTAAACAAAATGTATGGTTTATAATAAGATAATATGCCCATGGCTACGTCTAGTTACGTTTCTTATTTAAGATTAGAACATTACTTTTAATCATTGGGATAATTTGGAAAATAAATGTTTGTAAAATTAGTTATCTTAAGAGACGTTTCTCCACTCAGTCAGTAGCACATTTGCCTACTGAGCTAAGGGTCCCGGGCATGGCCGAAAAATGTGTCATTGGAAGAATATAAGCTTATATTCTTTTACATTGATAAATTAACGACTGGCGATCGGATGTTGTGCCTGTCTTAGGCTTAGTTATATTCTAAGACAGGGGTCACCAATTACTTTTAACAGAGGTCAGTTTTTAAAAATTTGTCAGACTTCCACGGTCCGGAACTTTAACAGTGACTCAGCTCAAGCCTTACAAGCCTACTGTTTAGGGGGAGGGGGGGGGG
>CABFVX010000195.1:213518-246146 GCA_902151425.1 Timema shepardi | reverse complement strand
GTGTGGGTGGGGGGGGGGGGGGGGGGAAGGGGGGTTGTTTATGAAAACAGAAAATGTTGGAATCAGACCTGTAAACAGTTTGTTGACAAATCAAACACCCAGATAATGCTCCAACTCTGCTAGGTAATGTAAAGCAATATACAGTAGCCCCATGGCTTCTTTGGTGCTGACTGACAGCTCACAGCTGACTTCTGATAGTCAAAATTTAGGTATATACTTAAATTTTGATTGTCAAAAATTACAGCTGATAAACACACGTTTTTGCAGATCATCTGGTTCGGCGTAGGGATACGTAATTTTGTCTGGTAACTTTTTAAAGCTGTCAATTGTCAGCTGTGAGCTGTCAGTCAGCACCAAAGAAGCCACGTGGCTACTGTAATTCTGTCAATGCTGGTGAAAACATTTTGATAAGTAAGTACTACACTAAACTATAACGCGCGCACTGCAAACGAACAAACTAAATAACAGCACACAACTGTTTGAACCCCCGATACAAGGGCTGATACTAGACTGAGGAATGTTTCAGAGGTCAGATACGTCCTTGTGGTGTATCAGTGTCTGGGAGGGGCGGGTTAAAGTTGCCCATCCATGTCTGCACTAGGCCACTCAAATAGCATAATTTCTTCTGTTTTCCACTATCTCGCCAAGATCCGTAAAAATTAGCCCGTGGTCTGCCATTTGGTGACCCCTGTTCTAAGGTATATGAAGCTACGACAGGCCTACCCAGCCAGTAGTTGAAACATATAGGACTTGAATAAAAAAAACTGACCCATACCTTAGGCTGGAAACAGGAATGTATGTAAAAAAAATTAAACGTGTCTAAATCCCCATAACCAGGTCAGTATTTTTCACTTAATTGAACTGTTCTATAACTTTTCTAAAAATGAGTTTACTCAGAAATATGGCATATTTAGTAATGTAATTTAAATTTGTTGGTGGAGCTTTCTTTTTCCCCTCAAATGTTTCGATGGCTATTGTGAGTGTCAAAGTCGTAGCGAAGGATATGTGACCTTCGACTTATACATTTCGAAGCTTCGCACACCTCTACAAAATATACCTAAGTCTAAGCAAGCCTGCTAATTTTGGGAAGAAGAACAAAATGATCATCTTAGCAGTTCCCCATCCTGACATCTTGAACAAGTTTTGGCCAGCTTTCAGGAACTTGGCGTCGGGATTCGTGAAGGCGTCCCCTTTGATGCCGTAGGCACACGACGCCACGACGTCACTCGTGTATTTGTTGCTCATTTCTTTTGCTTCGACGGGGCCTGCAATGTTAAAAGTAAATCCCTTGTTGTGGTTTTTTTGCAGTGACAGTAATATTATTATATACCGCATGTCTATTAAATATCTAAGAAATACCTATTCCGAGAAAATACAGACAGAGGTGGACTGGGCCACCAAGACACACAGATATTCTGGTGGGCCGGGTTTATTTGGACCTACAATATATTTTGTTTCTAGTTTTATCAGGAAGGAAGGGCTTCTTCAATCTCCTCTTTTATTTTATATATATAATAAACATAACCGGTTTCTGTGGCTGTATGGTCTAAGGTGCTACTATCGCAATATGATATATTGCCGATGAAGGGGGGGATCGTTGTTCGACCTCAGTTCAGTGTAGCCTACTGAGGGTGGATTTTCCTAAACATTTTTCCATTACATTCTCACCTCCACATAAATGCGCATACACGTCATCTAAATTCAACCTTACTAATCCCCAACCCCCTAGTGTAATTAGTCCAAAGGCGTACAACCCAAACGCTACCAACTGAGTCAAGGTGCTAGACAAATTTCCCTACGTGGGAATATCAACTTTGGTTGCGCCTACAGTAGCCCCATGGCTTCTTTGGTGCTGACTGACAGTTCACAGCTGACAGTTGACAGCTTTAAAAAGTTACCAGACCAAATTACGTATCCCTACGCTGAACCAGATGATGTGCAAAAACATGTGTTTTGTCGGCTGTCACTTCTAACAGTCAAAATTTAGGCATCTACCTAAATTTTGTCTTTGATAAGTCAGCTATGAGCTGTCGGTCAGCACCAAAGAAGCCATGGGGCTACTGTATTTGAACTAATATTGATCTGGAAAGGTTAGGTACAATTATAATCTGCCGATCTTTCCTAATGAAACCAGGGAGTAAATATCTTTGAAAGTGTTTGATTTAATTGAAAGTGTGAACTTTTAGCTGTGACAAATTTGACACTTGAGCATAACCCATTTTGCCCACAATTAGTCTTACACTTCAGTATATTTTAAATGATTTGAACATTATTTTATTGAATGTGTTCAGGGACGGTTCAAAAAGGTGTTATGCACCCTAGGTGAGATTTAAAATTTTCAATTTGGTTGTGTTCTGTATAAAATAATTATATAAACCGCACTTCATGCATTTACGAAAAATAATAATAGTAGTATGATGCCAAAAACTGGGATAAAATAAAGAGAAAAATAATTAAAAGTGAGATAGATAAATACAAAACAAAGGCCCCTCCCATCTTCATTAATGTGCGCCAAATTATTCTTTCTTCTTCGCTTCATTTTCTCGTAATATTTTTGGGAGCATTTAGTCAAATATCAAAGTGGTTCGCTGACAAATTGACCCTGATTTTTATCATAAAACCATATAAGAGATTATGTTGATAATCAATTTAAAAATTTAGATACTTAATATTAGATCAAATATTTGCATGTAATTTCTTTATTTATAAATAATTATAAACTAATTTAATTTATAATTACGTTTTAAAAACTAAAGCGTGTTATTATTATTATTATTATTTAGCACAGCGTCTTACTACCGGTTCGGGTTATACGCTTTAAGTACTAATTACACTAATGGATTAGGAATTGGGAAGGTTGAATTAAAGGAAATGGACCTGCATTTGCGTGGAGGGAGAGTGGAAAACCATTTAGGAACCCCCCATTTCACCTGACCAAGATTCGAACCTCGATCTCCCCGTCCTCGGCAGTCGATATCAACACGACTAGCGCGTTAGCCAACTACGCCACCGAGGTGGGTCTAAAGCGTGTTAAAATGTGCTCATATGACTGACTTTTGCACCCTAGGTGACCACCTCGGTTCACATATTGGACGGTATGGGCCAATCATAGGTATGCCCGCGGGTTATATATAGTTGTTTATCGCAAGCTAAATTGTATGTATAATGAATTAGCGTTGATGAGCGTGGATGAGCGTGAATGATACTATTTACTAGTCTTAAGATTTGACCTTGAGGTGACACCTTCTCCAGGTAGGTCTTCATCTCTTGGCACACCTCTGTCATAAGAGAGAACATCGGTTTGATCTTCCCGGAGGTGAAGGCAGGTGTAATCTGAGACCTCACGGTCCTCCATCTTAGAAAAAAAAATCAAATTAAATCAAAAACTAATTCAATGAAAGATATGTGTTTCTGTGATTTTTTGCATTTATATAGAGTTATTCAGAACTACAGGTTAAAATGTATACAGTATACGGGGCGACGAGACAAGTAGTTCCGCGTAAAGAGCTTTAGGTCAGGGGCACTACGTGAACCTTGAGGGGTAGGCAACTCATCCATCTTCAGTGCGCAGCAGGTGGAGTATGGTGTAAATTACGACCTAGTAACAAGCATTTAACGTCCTGACATCAAGTACTCATAAGGAATGGCTTATTCTCGATGGTAAATATCATCGCATGTGTCAGTGGAGGAAAAGATGAAGGTGTCAGTGGAGGAAAAGATGAAGATGCCTGTGTTGGTTTGCATGGTGTGCTGTAATTATTACTGCCTAGCCCCCCCCCCCTCCACCCACCCCACCCCTATATGTATACAATGCCAACTTTGACATCTCGTAGTGCCGCAATTTGGCGCTTACCCACCCCAAGATAATTACGTGGAAATAATGTCTAGTCATGCCCTACTACTTGTATGATTTTTTTTTTATCTGGAGATATGGATAACTCCGTATAAATGCATAATAATAAACCCATCTAAAGCGATAAACTATTAGTTGGAATCAATAAACTGTTTTTTAATTGAAAGAAAGCTTTTTTTGTTTTACAGGTCAGGTCATCCAGCTTCACATGGCAACCTGAGATACCCAAGGGCTCCTTCTTAGTTAGTTAATTAAATCTAGATAACCGGGGTTCTAAACCCTAAACGGGCGTCACATTCATGGATCTAATACATTGTTAATCTTTGTGGGGGAAAAACTTTGAAGCAAACATTTAGGTTGATGCGGTCTTCATCTAGCCAATATATTGGAGGTTTAATTCTCACTGATTTGAACCTTTTAAAAAGAAATCCAGGATTAATTAAAAACAATACGTATTATCAATGCTGATACCCGAATCCGTAGTTGCATGGTCTAATCTAACGCGTCACTCTCGTGCTAGAATGGATTTAACATGATGGAAAGATCGGGGATCATATACTAGTTAGGTGCTTTTTCCTAAAATTTTCCTTTCCTCCCAGCAAGCTTATGTGGGTACATATCTTACTAAAATTATACCCCCTCATCGTTATTCTATTGGCATTATTAATGTATACGTATAGTCAGGAATGGTACTATGACCAGCTGAAAAATAAATACATACAGTAATTGATTAGATGGGCTACAACGGCTAGGGCACTCGAATACTCAACTCTTTCAGAATCCCTAAAATCGTAGCCTATAGTATTCGAGAGATTAGAGATTCGTATGAATCTCAAAAATAAAGTATCTCAAATACGATTATGAATATCTTTACTTCAAATAATAATTTTAATCAATGGGTAAAATGAATTGTATATACTTAGGTAGTTTGTAGAGAGACAAAATCACACAAAAAAGAACAAAATTGTATTGATAAAATTATTTTACTCTTAAAAAAGTGTTCTATTTTTTTATGATGGACAAAATATAATTTGTCAGTAGCACAAATCTTTCAAAAACTTGGTTTTGATTAAATTTTAAATTTTCTCACTTCAAACCAAATTTTACATTTTTCAAAGAATCTAGAATTCGAATTTGGCTTCGTGATTTGAAAGAAAATGTAAGATTCATATCAAAGATTCTGATCCAATAAATATAGGATTCTAACCAATTACTGTCTAGGTCTTTTAATGTATGACATTTAAATTAAATGACGGAAGATTCCCTACTTGCGGGCGAAGGTCTTACAAGAGCACCCGCAGGATGTTTCTCCAGGGGAGGGGGGCAAACCAGGGGTTGCAGGTGTCCTCACCCGGGAAAATGAATTAATTAATATGAAGCCTCAAAAGACGCTTTTTTTATGCAATCCTTGTCTTTTGAAAATAAGATACAACATAAGAAAAATGTGTCAAATGTATCCCAATTTGTGGGTGGACATTTGACCTTGATGATTTGAATGACGAATGTTGCTGGAATTGCTCACGCATGCGCCAAAATATCAACCCTGATGGTAGCAGGTGGCGGGCGCTAGTAATTAGTTTGTTAGCTATATTCTATAACTCTATTTGTTGTTTGTTATACAACCTCGAAATCTCACGGGGGGCAATTGTCTCCCCTGAAACACCCTTGCGGGCACCCCTGAAGTCTTACCTTTCACCTTTCAAGAAAAAAGGATTTCGTCCTGCCAGAGGATCAAGACTGACGTCCAAATGGAAGTCGTTGTCGTGGAAATTTGAAAATCCCTTGACAAGCACTGTTCTTAGGATTTCCGGGTCTCGAACCATCAGCATCGGTGTCACATAGTTATAATAGCCACCGAAAGGATTTCCTTCAAGCTTCCTGAATGAGATAAAAAAAAAACTTCATCTAGTGTTTTAAATTATAATGGTTTCGCCTCAATGTTAAGTCCAACAAATAGATTATAATTTTTATTTTTGTAGCTTACTTTTCAAAGTCAAAATTTATTTGTACACCATATACTTATTTCTTGACCAATTCTGTGGTCTAATGGTTAGAATTTGATGGCTACAGATCCAAAGGTCTCGGGTTCAATTTTCGGCGCTTCCAGATTTTTCTGTAAAACCGTGGTGCCAGAACGGAGTCAACTCAGCCTTGCGATGACAGTTAAAGAGGAGTTAATTGGATGAAAAATTAGCAACTCCGGTCTATAAAATTGAGATTAATGGCTCGGGCGTTCATTGTTTTGACCACATAACAACCTCTGTTTCCATCAAATAACGATTAAGTTATGAAATTGAATAGTACTATTTTTTGAACTTTCTTATTTATTAGCACTTAAGTTTCAGAGATATATGGGGCTCTATTTTATGATGGTATACAAATTTATATTATTAAATACCAACGTTGGTCCACTTGATCCAGGCAAATATTGGACTATCAAATAAGAATAGACCTACTTGTTTAATTCCGTTTGCTTAAACATTTGCCTAAGAGTATCAACGAAACAATTTAATGGATTAACAAGAGAATAATTATAAATAAATGAAATTAAAACGTCACATAGAAGATTTAATGAGTAACTATTTTTGCATTACTATAATTTGAATACGCTACCATAAATTTTATAAACTATACACTAATTAAATAATAACCATCCTAAAATATATAGACATAATTGAGACTTTGGTTTGGAGAAATAAATGGGTTGTCCGTCTGTTCTTTGTAAAAACAAACTTCATGTCAAATTATTTTACATGGCTGTATTTAAAGAGAAATTTAAAGTAATTCCTTCAATAAATTTTGTGTTGTGTCTAGTTAAAATTAAATTAAATGTAACCCGCATTATTGGGTAGGCGTATTAAATGTCTTGCTCAACCTGAATTCCTTTAACGACAACCATTCAAGGTCTTAATGATCATAGACTAACACAAAATACATGGATATCTGGACATTTAAGAGCGAAGAGTGTCAGCTTCTAAGATGTGTTTATTACAAGTCTAAATATGTAAAGAGTCAAATAAAATTGTTTTGTGCTCGTTTTATTAGTCACTTATCTACTTTACTGTTACAGTTTTTGTCAATATTCAACATAAATGTAACGAGAGATTGGCAATGTCTCAAGATTCTTAGGCAGTGCCCTTAAGGTGGTATGGAAGAGGACGCCAGAAAAGTCCAGTATTTTTGCAGTTTTTATGACAACACTTTTTTTTGTTGCCAAAATAAATAAAATATTGCTCCAGTACAAATATTGAATTTAATTTTCTTCACGTGGTGGCTTCAAAATTTCTTTAATATCTAGTGATGGTGTTCTGGAATTTAATATCTAGTGGTGGTGTCCTGGAATTTAATATCTAGTGATGGTGTCCTGGAATTTAATATCTAGTGATGGTGTCCTGGAATTTAATATCTAGTGATGGTGTCCTGGAACTTAATATCTAGTGATGATGTCCTGGAATTTATTATCTAGTGATGGTGTCCTGGAACTTAATATCTAGTGATGATGTCCTGGAATTTAATATCTAGTGATGGTGTCCTGGAATTTAATGTCTCTTCCTTTTAAAAGGTGTGTCATCCAATGCCGCTACGAACATGATGGATATTCAACAACTGTGGATATCAACATGTAAATAAAACTAAACTCTATGTTTTTACTGGAGGAATATAATTATTTTTTTAATGTGCCCAAAAAAGTGTTGCCATAAAAACCGACCTTTTCTCGCGTCCCCATCCATACCACCTTAGCAAGCAGATTTGTGCACTAAGACTCCACTAACACTTGCACACCACTCATCTTTCGTTTTACCTCTCATCCTATGACAACAGAGATGTAAACTCACTTGTACACCTCCATCCACCAATCCGTCATATACTTCCTAGAGAGCATGGAGTCTATAATTATCCTCCAGTTGAGGGGGACGAACGGTACCCCCCGTTTCTGCCAGTGCGATAGTCTGTCCCTCAGTTTGGTGGTAAACCATGTCAGGAGGAGAGCCACCGTCAAGATCACAGATGTCCACGTCACGTCCATATACGCCGTCAATTGGCTGCGAAAATAACACACAGGACCCCGAAATAGTTTGGCATAACGAGTAGGGGTGCGCGAAGTTTCAAAATGCCTAAGTCAAAGTCGAGGCACAAATCTCCCTCACTTTTAGTTTGACATCAACAGTAACCTTCGCACCTTCGAAACATTTTGAAAGAAGACCACACACACACCCGCCTCGGTGGCGTAGTTGGCTAACGCGCTTGTCGTTTTGAGCTTGTACTGCTGAGGACGGGGAGATAGAGGTTCGAATCTCGGTCGGGTGAACTGGGGGTGGTTTTTCCTAAATGGTTTTCCACTCTCTCTTCTCTCTCTCTCTCTCTCTCTCTCCACGCAAATGCGGGTTCACTTCCTATAATTCAGCCTTCCCAATTCCTAATCCATCAGCATGATTAGTACTTAAAGCGTATAACCCGAACGGGTAGTAAGACTTGGTGCTAAATAATAATAACACACACACGTACATCCATATCTAATCACGCCGTCCCTTTACTAAGTAGGCAACGAGTCTTCATATAAATCAAAAAACAACTCCGTACTTAATACATCCTCACTAACTTCCTCCACATTTCCCTATCATTACATGCTCCCCTCGCTTCAACAAGATCCATACACCGAGTCATACATGTTCTTCCATTCTTAAAACTCTCAATGTTTCTCATTTTCACATATTCATCTACAACATTTAGCCACGTCTTACATGACCTACCGATTGCATTTAATCCACACATTCTACCTTCCTATATTTGCTTTGTCACTTCATCCAGACACATTCATAAAGCATCTTTAGCTCAATCAGTAGCGTGTCTCTCTACTGAGCTAAGGGTCCCAGGTTCGATTCCCGGCATGGCCGAAAATGTGTCAATGACGAAAATATGGCTTTACCCTTTCACAGTGATGAATTAACGGCCGGGGACTGGATGTTGTGCCTGTCCTAGTCTTCATTTATATTATAAGGCATGTGAAGCTACGACAGGCCTAGCTAGCCTTTAGTGGAAACATAAATGACTCTAATAAAATACTGACCCAGGCCATAAGCTGGAAACAGTAATGGATGTTAAAACTTATCCATACTTATCCTCGCAGCATATCCAACCCAGAGTAAGATGCTACTTCCACTTAGACCTATTGAATTCACCTTCAAACCGCATTTATTCATCACCCATTCATTACCGATTCTGTCCATACGAATTTGTCCACACACATTTCTTAGTTATCTCATTCCAACCTCATTCACCTTGCTCTTGTGATTTTCCTGACAAACCCACGCTTCATATCCGTAAAACAATGTTGGCGTTAACACACATTTATTTACTGCCATCTTTTCTTCTTTTTATACTACTTCATTCTTTGCAATAGTCGACATACATCCAACTACTCTCAGAGATCCACTCACCCGTCTGTCGATTTCACCATCCATCCTTCCAATTTTACAGAACATTCTGCCCAGATACACATGATCATTAACTTGTTCTAACGGTTTTCCATTTATACCAGGTTTACCATCATTTCCTAATTGGTCCTTATCAAAAACCAATACCTTAAGTTTTGTAGACATCTATACGAAGAACCATTCTGTCTGTCACCACACTCAAACGATTTAATGAATTCTGCATGTCACTTTCTTTCTCAGCCTCATCTGAGTTTGAGAGCACACTCGCATTCCCATTGGCCAATTAAACACAATCCGCGTCCCCACAACCATCCCTCATGAGATTTTTTTTAAATAGCTAAACAATGATTTAAACAAATAAATGGATCCTAAAGAAATGATTAAATAGAAAAACAATAGGCTAATTATTAAAATAAATAAAAATTGTAATTACTTAAATAATACCCAAAAAAAGAAAAATATTAATTTAGAACATAAGATAAGTATATTAATGATAGGATAGTTCCTTAAATAGTACTTTAGCTGGGTTATTCTTTTGTGATTGTAATCAAATTCAGCAAAGCTAGTGTTTGCAATGCGAATACCACGGCTAAGAGGGCCTGAGGTTGAGAGAGTTATCGAGAGAAAACAATTAAGCTTAATAATAATTAGTAGATTAATAGTAGGAAATAAAACAATGAAAATTAAGTATGTAGGTAAAATATTACAGGGAGGCCCAGAAAAAGGTGGATGTAGCAGATAACATAATGTGTGCAAGTAAGAGGAGAATAATGGAAGCGATTAAAGGAGGAAGAATGAAAGCGATTAAAGGAGGAAGAATGGTGGAAGGATAAAGGAAGACGAAGGCATGTTACTAAACTGACCTGTCCACTGGCTGGAATCAGTTGATAATGAGGATTAGCATAAAATAGTAATAATATTAATAATACTATACGATTGGAGAATGAGCCTGAGCACGGGACGATTCCTGACCAGCAAAGTGGTCAGAATATTGGTGTACTAAATCAACGGCCCCGGGTTCGATTCCAGTGTCCAGGTGTCATTTTTCAATTCAAAGAAAAAGTATTTAGCTCAACAAAAACGTATATTCCACTCACAGACGTTTCGATAAAATGCTACCAAAGCTCCCTCAGACGGATGCGCTCTGTCACCTCCGAGAGCTGGGTCCAAACTGTTTTAATATTTTACTCGCGTCCCTCGCAATGCCTCGTTGTGTCATGTGCTAAAGTTACGTTTACAAGATATCACCAAACCCTTCCTTCACCTCTGACAAGACATCTTGTGAATGTGAGGAATGCCAGGTCTCCACCGTGGTTCGGATTCCACGTTGAACTGTAGGTCCTTCATTTCAACTCACATTCACCCTACCATTACACATTAGCGTAAGTGCGTATAACCCGAACGGGTAGTAAGACGCGGTGCTAACAATAAATACAAGATATCTCTCGAATCGCTGTGTCATGTTCCAAAGTTACGTTTACAAGATATCTCTCGAATCGCTGTGTCATGTTCTAAAGTGTCTCTCACAATGTTTAGCTGTGTCATGTTCTAAAGTTCCCCTCCCTATGTTTCACTGTGTCATGTTCTAAAGTTCCCCACCCAATGTTCTAAAGTTACCCTCCCGATGTTTCACTGGGTCATGTTCTAAAGTTACGTTTACAAGATATATCTCGAGCCGCTGATCAGTGTATGCGTCGCTACCAATGGCGTATCCAGGGGTGAAGGTGATTGTAATGATTGCCCCCCTCTTACCTCCACGCATCAGAAATTATAAAATATAATAAAACATGTGTATTATTATTGTAGAGAGTTGCAAACTTCTATAAACAGATACCATTTCCCTTGCCTTGTTCTTCATGAGCTAACCAATAGCTCTTTCAACTAAGCTCTAACGTGCAGCCAAATAAACTAATTCTTGTTAATCCCTAAGGCAGTGATTTTCAAATATTTTTTAAGAGTGTATCTTTCAGTCTTAACAAAATGACTAATCCACCCCCACAATAAATGTTCCCCAAATGACAAGTATCAGATAATCAATCAAAGGAGAAAATTTCCCCTCAGTCACCTCGAACATTCCCCATCACGATTGGTTCCCCACAACGTTTGATTATCTTGTCATTCTGCACATTTCCCCTTGAAAGCTGCTCATGTANGGGGGGGTGCGTACCCAAGTTTGAAAACCACTGCCCAAGTAATGCGTTTGACATGACTGCCGATACTAATACCACGAAAGGAATCGGTAATACCGTGACCTTGTGTTCTTGACTTGAGTTTGTTGAACTCATGGGATATAAATACCTAGGCATGAGAAAGGTGACAGACAAGAGAGGAGGAGGGGAAAGTAGTAAAAGGCAGCTCAGGTTGCAGCTTTTGTAGTTAACGTAGCACTAATAATCGCATTAGGTTTCATCGTTAGTGCTGCACCTTGAGATGGTGGGCAGGGCCGGGTCAACGTCAACTTGGCCCTGACCAATCATTTTGGTTTATAACTTCCACAAAAATGTAGCACTAACGATTTTTTTTTGTTTACTGGGCAGCATTAACGTTGCACTAACGATTGCATTAGATCCTATAGTTAGTGCTTTCATAGGCAGGTCGAAGTTTATGCACCCACTTTTGTCTTGTGTATAGTGTTAAGGCTAGTGACCGGTTCCAGCTCACGAAAGTTGTGTCGAGGCCCAAAGGCCTTCATCTGTTTTTCTTGATATTGAACTAATTAAATTATATCTTGCAACGCAAAATAATTTTAAATGGTAAGTTGAAATGTTATCGCTGTCTATATATGTAGCTATTTCTCCCTTTTTTTTTAAAATCACTAAACATGTGAATTAATATTTTGCCTGCCGATAAGCAATAGAACTTTTGCCCGTATTCAAATTTGGATGTTAGAATTACTATTGAAATGAATTCTGGTTTATTAAAAAATTATTTAATATTAAATTAGCTTGAATTAGTTATATTTTCTGTAACATACCCATAAAGGTAAAAACTAAAATGTGAATTTTGTCGAATTTTTTAAAGAAATATTGTTTGGATTTCATTATCTTTGCTCAGGATAATTCATCAGCTGCCAATAGATAATAAAGTATTCTTGTTACTGTAGTGTCTTATGATGAGCTACAACTTTGTATTTTTTTAAAAACTGGACACTAAGCCATTACTATCCATATCCCACCACAACCAAAATAATATAATGTCCTAAGCTCACCGAGAACCATTCCACTGTGTACGTCCCGAGTTGGCTATCTACCAGGCTACGCAGCCAACCATCGCGAACGTGTTGTTATGACTGACAGCGCGAGCGAGACCAGGAGGATCGTCAACACCACGGGGTCGCAAGTACGATGCTCCGGCGCTAGATGATTGCTGATGCCAATGGATGGTTTTTGGTTGGAACCAGGGCTCTCTAGTCACATGTTCCCCTTCCACTATTACCCCTTCATTTCTCTCCTTGTATGTTTGTGTGTGTGTAACCCCTACTTCCCCCCTCTCTGAGCAATTTATATCCGATAAATAATGCCAGGAGGTCAGAGACCAGATCATTCTTAGAAGGATACATATCTAGGGCAAATCTACGTATAAAATAGAGGCTCTAAATAAATTTTTGATATTTGTAATTCAAAATTCCTTTTTGGCTAGTAGTACAATTTAAATATGCAGAGTCCTTTATAAGGAATATTATGTTAATCATGCAAAGTCTTTTGCTAAGAAAGATATTATGTTAATGATGCAAAGTCTTGTGCTAAGAAATATATTATGTTAATGATGCAAAGTCTTGTGCTAAGAAATATATTATGTTAATGATGCAAAGTCTTTTGCTAAGAAAGATAGTTAAATGTCCATATTCCTTTTATAAGGAATATTACGTTAATTATGTAAAGTCTTTTGCTATGAAAGATTGTTAAATATTTCAGAGTCCTTTATAAGGAATATTATGTTAATCATGCAAAGTCTTTTGCTAAGAAAGATATTATGTTAATGATGCAAAGTCTTGTGCTAAGAAATATATTATGTTAATGATGCAAAGTCTTGTGCTAAGAAATATATTATGTTAATGATGCAAAGTCTTTTGCTAAGAAAGATAGTTAAATGTCCATATTCCTTTTATAAGGAATATTACGTTAATTATGTAAAGTCTTTTGCTATGAAAGATTGTTAAATATTCAGAGTCCTTTATAAGGAATATTATGTTAATCATGCAAAGTATTTTGCTAAGAAAGATATTATGTTAATGATGCAAAGTCTTTTGCTAAGAAATATATTATGTTAATGATGCAAAGTCTTTTGCTAAGAAATATAGTTAAATGTCCAGATTCCTTTTATAAGGAATATTACGTTAATTATGTAACGTCTTTTGCTAAGAAAGATCGTTAAATATTCAGAGTCCTTTATAAGGAATATTATGTTAAGTATTCACAGTCTTTTACAAGGAAAGCTAGTTAAATATTCAGAGTTCTTTTTTGAGGAATAGTATGGTAATTATTCAGAGTCCTTTTACAAGGAAATTTTTGTCAAACATTCAGAGTCCTTCCGACTTATATTAAATATTTTGTCCCTTTTTAGTCGTTCTGACTTATATATATATATATGTACCTTGTTTATACATTAAAACTTACATTTATCCAGTTTATAAATAACATTTACATTAAAATACTTATCTTCAGATATGTTGATTTCAACTTTCTCCTATCTTACTATTTTTACTCTACCCTGGAAATATTCTTTATTATTTTCTGGTCATCCTTTATTTTTAGCGCTAAAATTCGGAATGGGTTGCAGAGAAACAGGAGCAAATATATTATGTAATAATATATTTGTTTTTATTGTCCTATTGGCTTACTCGGCATTTATTTCCCCATTTTTATGCTGTTTAATTTTATATATGCCTGCCTTGGTCCTGGAGGACGAAAAAGGGGCTACATTACTATTAAGATGTGTACCGTATCTTATATATATTTGTGTAGAGTAATTAGATCAATGCATGGGCACCCGCAGAATGTTTTCCAGGGGGGTGGGATGTCAAGATATATTCCTACACACACACACACACAGGCCCAGTGAGAGAGGTGTAAAAGGGGGAGGGTAGAGGCTAAATACCCGAGGCCCGGGTGCCAGAAGGGTCCAGCTTGGCTTCAAGAATTGTTCTTCTTATTTTGGAAGAAAATAAAAACGAATTAGTAAAACGGAAGAAAAGTGCAATATAATACTAAATTTAAATTAAGTACACTAAATCACTAATTACTGCTATTTAAACTTAAGTGGATGAGATATAAACAAGAAAAGAATACGTCGTTAAGACTATTGAAATTTTGGTGACCTAAATGAAGAAGTCAAGTATGGTTAAGTGATACACAAGACAAATATTTCTAAATCTACCCTGCAATCCTTTAAACTTCTCAACAAAATAACAGAACTCAATATTGCAAATTTACTTCCGAATGTATGCTTTGCTTTGCGCCTATTCTGCCCACTTTCAGTTTATGTTGCCAAACAGAACAATCTTTTAGTGTGCTTATCAGAATTAAGAACTGCTTGAGATCAACAATGGGTCAACAAAGACTAAATGAACCGGTAAAACTATTCATTGAATCAAGACATGCAAGAACATTGAATTTGGACTTCATCAATCAAATGTTCGCTGATAGAAAAGCTCGAAAGACGAATTTTAAATGACTCAGTTTCTAAGTCTTAACCAAATTGTTGAATTTAAAAAAGAGAACTCGAGAAATAAAACATATATACAATAGAATTCAAAGTTAAGCCTTTTATATAAAGTTATTTTCTACCACTTTTAATTTTAAAATATGTGTTGCAAATGTGGTATGTTCGTTGTATTTCTGAAAAATTATAGTGCTTAGCTGATTGGTAGCTAAGTTTCCTTAAGAGAAAATTCTAGAATAATATTCCAAAAAATTGTTGTTACAAATTATGTACTAGTTTTGCTATTTACATAACAATATAATCTTTGAAAAGTGCAAAGTCTTTGAGGTTCCTTTTTAAAAAAAGAAAAAGATGATGAGGGGTCTGAAAAGTTGCGCTTTAGAGTAATGGAAAGGAGGCCCGACAAAATTATTTGCCACCGGGTCGTCAGTGACTCTCGACGGCACTGCACACACACACATACACACACACACACACACACACGCGTGCATTCACGTGCACCTGGAAACACTTCTGCTGGGCACTTGCATTACAATTGCACTGTAAAATTCTAAAAATACTTCAGCACTCGATATCCTTCGTTTTCTTTGTCCTCAGACAAGAATATTATGATAAAACGTTGACATTATTGTTCAAACTATAGTGACAGGTTTTATTCAGAAATGTGTCTCGTGGGTGTGGTGATCAAATATCACGATTGTAATTAATCTGATAGTTATTAAATGTTGGAAGAAAAAAAATTGTAAGGAAAACTAGAAGATTAAAAAATGTTAACAATATGGTATTGTCAAAGAAAACATAATTCCATAGGGTGGCAAGCTATCCCCCTGGCCCATTACTGTGGGCACCCATGGATCCGCGTTTCTCTAAGTGTTGGTGATGCAGGACCAACAAATGGAAATTGTGTGCCTTTGACTAGAGGGCCACCATAGCCCTGGGAGAAGGAAGGTTGGCGGGGAGAGTTGGAAGGTTATGCAGAAAAAAACCTAATAAGTAGCCTTATGAAACCGAATCTCCCTCCGCCTCCCCCACCCCTTCTCCGACAACAGGATCTGGATCCGAAATTGGTCGCTACTTGTATACAACGAATATAATTGCTAATGTAACTACAGAACTTAAGGAAACAAACTTTATATACTTTCACTCTCTCAGTTAACTGTTGCCAAAACTCCTCGCTCTCAATTACTGTATGTGGAAAGGTAGTGTGATGGCCCTGAGAAGGAGCTACTGGCACCCTCGATTAGCCAGTGTTGTGAAAACTTGTCTTGTATTTTGGGCGAGAATTACCACACAAAAACGAGGGGATTGCAACGTTGTTTCCCGATAGTAGCCATGCAGTTCCTTCAGCGATGATATGCAATTGGGTTCAACATCAACCAATATCACTGATACGCTGGTAAGGAAGCAGCTTTGATGAGATTTTTCAGGAGATTAACTTCGGGGTCTTTGCTAATGACATTTCCGAGATTCAGAAAATTTACTTTTGGAATGGGAGAATCTATAACCGTGATCATGGTACTGACTATCAAACCCAATGGAGAAGAAACCATTGGAAAGAACTAGACGCAGATGAAGGGAATAACATTAGAATGGACCTGGAAGAGATAGGGTGAAATGAGGTGGCCTGGATAGAACTATCTCAGGATAGAGATATGAGGATAGAGATAGGGTTTAAAGAGGTGGACTGGATATAACTAACTCAAGATAGGAATATGGTGTAATGAGGAAAACTGGATAGAGTTAGCTCAGGATAGAGATAGGGTTGGATAAGGTGGACTGGAAAGAACTAGCTCAGGATAAAGATAGGGTGTAATGAGGTGGACTGGATAGAGATAGCTCAAGATAGGAATAGGTAGTGTACTTTGATAAGTACGGCAATTAACTTTCAAGCTCCTTAAGCCATAGCGAAAGTAAATATGAACTTGTACCGGAAATAATGTATTGAAATCATAAATATATTTCAAGTTATAGATTAATAGTAAACAAATAATTATACATTAATCCCGTGGAACCTTTTTAGGATTAACTATTTGCAATATTTTTATGAATTATTACTGATAGATTTAGCGCAACAGTTATTGGTAACTTAATCTCATGGGGTATGTACAGAATATTAACTAAGAGGAAATGTATCATGATTCATCTGGGTAGATGATGAAAATCTCATCACCAGTGCACACGACTGATTATTGATTATTATTATTATTATTATTATTATTAGCACCGCATCTTACTACCCGTTTGGGTTACACGCACTTACTTTAATGTGTAATTGTAGGGTGATTGTGAGATGAAATGGAGGACCTACAGTTTAACGTGAGATCCGAACCACGGTGGAGGCCTGGCATTCCCCATATTCACATGTTGTGATTAATACACGTCTTGTCAGAGTCGAAGGAAGGGTTTGGTAATCAGATAAATCTGTGCCAGGACCGAGGATTGAACCCCGGACCCCCAGCACATAAGTCCGACACCTTACCCCTAAACCACCAGGTCACCCACACGACTGATAATATATCTAAAGTCCTAAACTCCAGAGTCAGCTAGTGATGCAAGACCAACACGCTTCCACTAAGTTATCCGTTAATAGATTTGTCAAATCATGTTAGAAGTAAGGATGTGTTCTTTGGCTTATCGATGTATTTTTTTTCTCAAAAGAAGGCAAATCGAAACTAACAATTTCCAAAACGAATTATGTACACCGTGTAAACGTGTCACGGAATTTCATAAGAGAGGCTGATTGTATGATGGTACGATGGAGCACATCACTAGTGGCTATTGAACATGTTAATGTACAAGGACACAGCCAGAGTGAACTCCGACTATTAAACGATGGTCTTTACTCTTGATATCATTGATGGGCCAATCCAAATTATAATAGTATGTGCAGGGAAGTTTGTCTGAGGAGGACAGCTAGATCTAAGTTCAAATCTCGCTTCGGTGAACTGAATCTTTTTTTTCCTAAATGTTTTTCCACTCTCCCTCCGCGTAAATACGGGTTCGCTTATTCTATATTCAACCTTCCCAATTCCTAGCCCATTACAGTAATTAGTACCCGAACGGGTAGTAAGATGCGGTGCTAATTATTACTAAATATGCCAGCGAAAATTAATTAAGTTATATTTAATTATAAAAGATGAATAGGAATTAATGGGTTTGGTTAGATTTTAGGTCAGCAGCTTAAAATTTATGAATATTCAAATTCCAGTGAAAACGTGACGATAAAAACAAGTATTGGCGTACGGTTTTCATTGGTATAGTAATTAGAGGGGGGAAATTAGTTTATTAGAATTAAGTTTTAGGGGTGGTGGGAACGATCCACAAAAGAAAACTTTTTCTTGGAAAGCTGCCAATTTAATTTTCTATTGATAAACTCGTAAATGAGGTTGATCAAAAGATATATTTAAAAAATTAATGTTTAACTCAACTAAATGTATTTATGATTATTTATATACAAAAAGATATATATATATATATTAAATTAAAATATTTTATTAATATATTAAATAAAAATAAATTATTTATTTTATCATTGTAAGTATTCTCACAATCATTAAATTAAAACAATCTCCACTTTTCATTAGGTAGATCTTTACAAACAACTCGTAAAAGGATACATATGAAGATGATATTTTAATATTGGCTTAACACTAGTGTTTTGCACTATTGAGGCTCTTTCAAACATTCAAAATAATTAGGGTTATAGGTAACTTAATTCGTATATTTACCGTACATAGAATAGAGAGTGTGAGATTCACATAAGAAGAAAGGTTTAGAAAATACAAAAATATTTTTTGCGATAAATATTGATAACACTTTACTATATTATTAGTATTATTTTGTAAGTAATTTCTGTATACAATCAAAGGCTACTTCTGCATATCACAAGGCTTGACGTGTAACTATATTTAAGTAATTTTATTAACTTTTATAACAGTCAGATAACTTCAAATCGGATCTCAAGTACAACGGTGTTCGGAAAGTAAGGGCCCATTTATATCATGGCTGCCATATTACGGGCGCGGCCATGTTGTCATTTGTTCAGGGCGATAGAGGGCTTCATTTGGATGTTTTCCTAAGCTTTCAGAGCTCTGGAATACTGTTATGTAAGAATAATAGTAAATGAAGCTGAAACCTTGATTTCGCACATTAATGTCGAAACAAAACAGCAGTCCATACAATGGATGCACACAGGATGTGCCCAAAGCTCCCCAAAAAATTTCAAGAAATCTCCAAATAGAAATGTAATGGCAACTGTATTCTGAGATGGCAAAATAATGCCGCATTTTGAATTTATAGATCTTGAAATGACAGTCAAAACTGAAGTTTATTGCTATACACTGAAAGAACTGAGGTGGTCAATTCAGAAGAAGAATAAAAGCGTGTTCTGGCTGACGTAGCACTGCATTACACCGCAACGCCGCAACTTGCACCTTCAGTCTCTTTGAAGAACTTGGTCGGTATCATCTGTCCTACATCCCAGACCTTGAGCCAAGTGAGAAGTGACTACAATTTTGTATTACACTTGAATAAATCTCTTGGCCCACAACGCATCAGCGACGTGAAGAGCTCAAAAGGGTTACCTGGAACAGGTCTCTATGACATGGGTATACAAAAGCTAGTGCCACGCTATGACCGATATTTAAATCCTTGCGTTGAATATGGGCCAGTTTCATAGTCAAATTTAATACGACTCAAGTGCGGCGCTACACTAAGTACATAACGACACCTACCTAAACTCGAATGGAATGGGCCGTTCTCGCATAGGAAACTGGCCCATTCCATTCTGGTTTAGGTAGGTGTCGTTATGTACTTAGTGTAGCGCCACACTTAAGGCGTACTAAATTTGACTATGAAACTGGCCCTATGTGTAAAAAAAAAAAAGTCTAGGTTCATATATTAATTTTGGCAGTAATGCAAATTTGAAAAATTTTTCTTTTTGGTTTTTACCAAGCAGTCGGCACCTTCTTTCCCAAAACCTCTAGTAGAGACATTACACGAAAGTTAAATCTACTTGTCATAGTTATATAAATAAATCAAATAATATTTTCTGTATCTCGCTTATTCTCTTTTGAAAAATAATATTGATAAACTGCAGTTGTACTGAGAGTTAAAAATATGTATTATAAATTATAATACATTTCAATGATACAGTTCAATTCATACGTCAAGTTAAGTGACCTTCAGATATCACTTTTGGTATATAATAGCAAAAGCCATCGAATAATATTAATAAAATATCAACACTTAATCTACGTTGACCGCAAAGTTTGTACTACCAGAATCTTTCCATACCTTCCTACCACAATTATTCCATTTCACACCATGTTAAGACTACATTGAACCTAACGAAGCCCAACAGTCTACGAAGAGGTTGGTTGGCATCTTGATGCTCTTGATCCAAACTGAGGTATAGTTCCTTAAGGCAAACTATCCATAATCGTACATACGAATACATCCAGGCAAAAATGAGTGCTATAAACCGTCTGAATTCCCGGTATTCTTTAAATTAGTACTTTTCACACTCGAATTTTTAAGAACTTAATATAAGCAGTCAAAATTGGGAGAGCTGTATAGCGTTAAGTGCACTCATTTTAGCTTGTAAAGCGGATCTGAGAAATAATCTATGGGATTGCCACTCCCAGTACACCCGGCAGGAGTTCAAACTCTGCTCTCATTATTGAAAGTTGCCGTACGTAGTGTGAGTTTAATGATTTAGACCATGCGGTCAACACTGCGGGCTCCCAGATATTTCTGTTCCCACTAACTCTTAAAGATATTATAAATACATCTAGAGAAAAATTTACGTTTGCTTAAAATATAGAGCCAACTACTTTTTCAGAGTATAAAATGTTATCTTTTAGTAGCTTTTCATTTTAAAATGACAGCTATATAACTACCTAATATTTTATCATGAATATTGATGAATAACAACTTTCACTGTCCTTATTAATTTTCTCTCTTATTTCTATTGTTTCACAAAATAATATTTTTTATAAAGAGCTCCCAAATTTAATAGATACAATTTTAAAATTATAAAACATTTTGTGTTAAAAATCAAAAAGAGGGATATTTTGTGCTTAGATATTAATCTTAAAAACGGCATGTTTACTTTTACTTATTAGCTATAAGAAATATCTGTGCCAAATTTCAGTCCTCTAACTTCGTAGGAGGTGTGAGAATCTGTGATGAGTCAGTCAGTCGGTTAGTCAAGGCTTTCGCTTTCATATATATAGATAACGTATTAACAAGAAAGCTAAGCTACTAGCGCTTCTGTTGGCGATATATAATCAGTACAAATGGGTTTTATGACTACTAGCGCTATAGCTAGTCATGTTTAAAACATGAAATAATATATTAGAGAAAGTTAGCTTTAATTTTTTTATAGACATATCGGACTTTATTTTTAACATAATCTCACCTGCTAAAGTTCATCACAGCTGATTTGTTCTCTGCAAATCAGCTGGGTATAATTTTTATTTGAGATATTTTAACAATGTTGGTTTCAAGATTAGGTCTCTTAACGAGAGTTGCATCGACGCTCAATCGAAAAGTTTCCAAACAATTAGTTCAACCAAGTCGTGCCAGTCATGTGTACGTATTCTATAAAATATAATATAATAATATAAATGGGGTGATCACTATTGTGCGACTTAATTTGTGTTTGTATCCATGACCTTTACGATGGCTATATATGTTTAATTTATTCAAAATTATTGTTATTGCAGCCAAATATGTTGAAAATATTTATTTAAAAAAAATTACACTTAGTTTTCTTTAATAGTGGCAATCTTACCTGGAGGGTCTACACTATGGTAAGGTTTATAAGTTTGGACCATAATGTAGTCAGTTTAGGTAAGACTGGAACTTTTCAAGGTAAACAGAGTATAATTCTCTCGCTACTAATTTAATCCATGGGATAGAGCATTGGTGCTGACCGTATCAAGGATATGCTTTTTTGGGGGGGGTTTATTTTACAGTAAATTATAGGCTAAATATAAAAAATTAATTCACACAAATTAATCTAGACTGTATTTGAATAATCTCTAGCATCCTTGAACTTATAAATGCACTTCCTATCAAAGGCTGAATCAACCAATTCAAACGGTAACAAGCCTTGCTGTATCCTTGGGATTTAATTGCTACTGCCCAATGATCTTAGAAACCAGGCTATGTCAAACACCATCTATCAGACCTAGGTTAATGAAAATAAATAACTTGCGGCGTTTTATATCGACACCATTTTATTGTTTGCGTCGACTTTTATCGTTATTTTATGAAAGTTAAATGCATTCCAATAAACAATTTGTTAGATTTGATAATTGGTTTGTGTCACAGGCCTAGCTTGAGCTATCAACTTTTCAAAACAAACGGCTTTAGTATTATAAAATGTGTTTGCTTTGGCAACCCATATAATTTAAAATTATGAGTGACATAAAATTTCTGAGCTCTAGCAGATGAAAAAGCTAATAATAAAACAGCTACCAGTCAAACACAGCACCAACAACATGTCAATGATGGATTGCTTCCGTCCATAATCTTAAGTGCGTGTGAACTGTACATTGGTATCCATGGTGACAATTCGGATTGATAATTGAGAATTTAAATACAGTTCTAACCAACAATAATATCGATATTCAAACCAATATTATGATTGTAGGTAGGCTATCTAGAATTATATAAAAATGTTTGAGGTTGGTACTCACAATAGGCTACTGCACATTTAAGACACTTTTATTTCCAAATAAAATGTATAGGGCCTATTAATGATATATTTTCCAGAGTGAAAAAAAAAGGTGCCTCTATTAAAGAAAAGTAGTTGACTTTGCTGGTCTTGAGGTAAAGTCAGGATCTGATGTTCATGGACATGCCATCTTGATCCTTTCCTATTCAATTCCTATTTGATTATCTTGGTTTTATTTTACTTCCCATTAAAGTATTTCTAAAATACATTAACTGGCTTATTTTAACAAAAATATCCTTCCTGGTACAGAACGAAATCTAATTTCAACTTTTTGATGCATGTTGATTTAGGTTTTGCTAGGATGAGATTGTACTATAACTTTATAATAAACTAACATATTAGGTATTGCACACTAAAATACTTTGCGCGTTAGTAAGTCCTACTATTCCTTTAAATATTTTATTGAGTTTTCTGATTTAGGCGATTTTATTTTTGAATCTCAATATTCTTGCTTTGTGAATTTATTTTTTTTAGCATCAGGTCTTACTACTCGTTTGGGTTCAATATCTCTGCAATAATTACACTTATGTGTTAGGGATTAGTAACATTTAATTTAGAGAAAAAGTACTCACATTTTTATGCAGGAAGATTGGGAAACTATTTAGGAAATACCACCCTCAGTAGGCCCTACAGCCAATCAGGATAAAACCTTGATCTTTCTATAATCAGCAATATAGTCTATTGCGATAGTAGACCGTGCGGCCACCAAAAGGGTGCTCTCTAATTTAATACACCCGAGTATGAATTAGACTATTAAAACGTGACAAAGAAGACATGTTTTAACATTTTAAAACACGCTACTTACTTATTCCCACCATTTAACCTATAAGCGAGATGTTCAGATCTGGTAGTTACCTAAGGTATTTAACAATTTTCATATTTTTTTCCTAAATAGTTACTTTTAAAAATTATAATTTTATTTACAACTACAGGTTTAATGAAAATTTAAAACTTCGATATAGACACACTTTTGTTTTTCAAATATATTATAGCATAGACTAGTATTTAATAAACTTTAATCAATCAACCAAATTAATGAAATTGTGGAATTTTTTTTTTTTTGGTAGCCTAAATGTCTTATTCTTATTGTAGATAAACCTAGTATGGTTTTATTAACATATTTCTTAACTGTAAATTAAACACTTGTTAAAACATAAAACACTTTAGACATTGTGCTACATTTGAGATAAACATTTTTTCTACAAGCGATAACAAATCATGCATGGCATTGACTATGGGCATAATCATCGATGTCCAATTACCTGCACTTTTTATTTTCTGAATAATCAGTAAAAATGGATTGAGCTGACCCTTTTTATAGGAATGTGAAATGGTAACTAGAAATTTACTTATTCATTAGCTAGTCAATAGGAGTTAATTTAAGATCCAAACGCTATACACTGCCCATCTTCTATTTCCTTTTCACATAATGTTTGTCTATTATATAGACTTTAGGGAAGAAAAGAATGTGATATGATCATAGCTCTTAAATCATAGTCGTCTGCCAACATTTCTATAAAACAGTACTTTTTTACAGTAAAGCATGATTCACTAAAAAATTCCTGAGCGGTATAGAATTTTACTCGATTGCATAAATAGCTATTAACCCATTAGCCTCCTACTCCTCGACATAAATAAAATGTGTTGAAAAATCAGTTGTTTATAGTCAAATCCTTTGTATTACTGTCACATAATTGTTTCTAGCTTGTGTTGTGTCACTACACAAAATAACACATATTATTGTTTAGTGAATTATTTTATATAACCTTAAAACAGCCACACAGATGTCTGCTTGGGTTTAGTTTCACCGAATTTAGAGTTTATTTTGAAATCCTATTATATATCCCAATCAGATATTATCAAGCAGAGCAGACAAAGCTTAAATAATCTTAACCCACATCAAGCTGATTAGGTATTAGGCCTTAGGTGTCAAAATCTATTGGTTTGAATATAGACTGTGAGAACTTTGTAATTCTTCACTTTTTGCCACAACATTTGCATTAATATTAAATCTCCATTTGATTTATCCTTCATAACAGTCACTGTTGACTTTGTTTTCAGCTGGTCGTACCGGGAACCTGGCCCACCTCCCTCCAAGAATATAATGAGAGTTACAGAGGTTGCTGGGGGACTCATGTGGTGGTGGGTCCTGTGGCATCTCTGGCATGAATACTCTCACATTACGGTGAGTGTGCCACTACCGCTGTGGGTCCGGTCGGGATAAAAATCTATGGAACTACAACCAGATATTTTATTTGAGGGTGTTTTGGTGTACCAGTGGCTCACACTAACTGTTATAAGGCTCCAAGAAAGTCGAGTTGTAATCCTGAATGAACAAATTTAAGGTGGGGTTTCAGGGGACACAAGAAAAGGGCAGCGCGCCAGCATTCCTTATAATAAAACACTTATTTGGCCAAAATAAATAAAATATTGCTTCAGTATAAGCACAAAGTTTAATTTCCTTCGCACGGTGATATCAACAGTTGTTGAATATATTTCATGGGCATAGCGGCATTAGATGACAAACTTTTTAAATGGAAACAAAAAGCTGTCATTAAATTCTAGGACACCCTTGACAGATATTTAAGAACTGTTTTCAGGTTAACATGTGAACAGATTAAAAATTATTTCTTTCATCTGGATGGATGATATAAGTTCACAAAAACAACTGATCTATGAGGTTAAATGGAGGGAAAATTTAAATATAACTGTGAAGACATTTTTTGTTTATAGAACTAATTATTCTATTTCAATACATAATTAAAGGCTGAAATAATTATACCCTACACGGCTACACCTTAGGGCCATTGTATTATTAAAATTTGTCAATTAATTAAAAGGCTGCCTCCACCGTGGTTCAGATTCCACGTTAAACTGTAGGTCCTCCATTTCATCTCACAGTCACCCCACCATAACACATTAGCGTAAGTGCGTATAACCCGAACGGGTAGTAAGACGCGGTGCTAATAATAATAATAATAATTAAAAGTCTATAAGGTGTACACAAACAGATAGTACACATTCAGTTCTAGTCCTAGACCTAGTGTATTACAAATGGTTTGTTAATTGAGCTGTCAAATTTCCCATAAGAATAATACTTGTATAACCTGAACAGGTAGTAAGATGTGATAAAAAAAAAGTAATCTAAAAGTAAATTTGGGTTTCACTCTCTGAAACACTTTTCACGACACAAGATACCAATGTTGACCTATAAAATAAATTAATCAAAAATTAAACAAATATATTAAACCCTTCTTAAAACTTTCAGCTCGAGCGTGTTGTAAAATAGTTTTACTTTCTTAGAGCACAAACTGCATCATGATTGGCTTGTTGCCGGTGCTGGCACATTTACTCTTTTGTCCCCAGTCGACTTGGTGCCGATTGCATACGCGAGTTTGGTTATAAGAGGTGGATTATTTATAACAAGTAGAGGAGGCGTAAGAGCAAGGAAGGTCGGAAGGTGGGGGGGTCCTAAAGTGGTTCTTTACTTTAAATAAACAAAAATAAAACGTGTTATAGTTATTAATGTGATAGTGTCGACCTCATTGGTCTTGGGGTAAAGTAGTCTCGTTAGTACCCTATGTGCGTGGGTTCAAACCTAGCTTTGGTCAACTGATTTTTCTATGAGCGATAAAAATCTGTTTCACAACCCTCTTCAGAAGGGACGTAAAACTGTCAAGTCTCAAGTCGATTGTGGCATGTAAAAGAACCCTGAAAGGTATGTAAAAGTAAATACCTCTCCCAGAAAAATTGGTAGGCCCTTTCACTATCGTTCATAAAAATTCTTGTCTGCCGATATTATCTGTTGGTAAATAATATTATTATTAATTTATCACCGCGTCTTACTACCTGTTCGTGCTATATGCTTAAGTACTAATTATGCTAATGGGTCAGGGGTTGGGAAGGTTGAATTTATAGAAAGTTAACCCGCATTTGCATGGAGGATAAAGTGGAAAACCATTTAGGAAAAATCAAACCTAGTTCACCCGATTGAGATTCAAACCTAGATAGCCCCGTCCTCGGCAGTCTAGCACAACACGAAAAGAAAATGCATGTTAATTATCTCAAATAAATGTAAAAACAAATATTGATGTGATAGTAACTTGATGTATTATTGCAGGGCGAGTTTGACTATCCTGATGTCTCCAAGTGGACAGATGAAGAACTAGGTATACCTCCTGATGATGAAGAGTGATTTATTTAGTGACCAGTTAGTGATATTCTTTCTTTCATCCAGGCCATACATATTTGTGGGAAAGTTGCAATGTTATCTGTGTTTTGGAAAATGATGACAAACTTTTTTTCTTAAACTAATGATGGTGTGTATGTATGGCTGTAAATGAGATGAATTTTGTTAAATAAATTGTATTTCTAGTTACTTATTTTTTTAATTTAGTATAGCAAATGATTGCACTTTAGCGCTCTTTCCCAAACTGGTACAATTACCCCCAGAATTAATCCACATACTTAATTTTATTAATCGAAAAATATTTTTTGGTAGTTTTATGTTTCATAGAGACATAAACAAATCAATTCAGATATTAGTTTTTAATGTTATAGACTTTTATATATCTTTCTTTCCATCTGACACGGCTTTGTTTAGCTTACCACTAAGGATTTATTTAAATTGTATGCGATTGTTTATAATTGAACAGGTAATTGTGTTCTCTTTTTTTTATCGATAGCTTAAATAAATGCAATTTTTTTTGTCATTGCCTTGAAAGAGGGGTGCGATATTAAAGAGTTTGGAAGAAACACTTAATAGTATTTTTGAAGAATCCTATAATCAAATTTGTTTTGATTGATTCTTCTGAATTAAATTTTAGCCCATTTTTTTATTATTAAGTTGGTCATTCTGATAGTAGTTATAAAAGTTACTAATATACTTACATCAAGTTGTAACTGTAGTTACTTTTGCCATTTTATATATTTTTAGTGGTAGACCTCAGTATTCTTGGGTTAAAGTGCACGTCTCAAAACTCGATATTTGTGGTGGGCTCAAATCCAGCCAAGGTTGATAGATTTTTTTTTGAGCGATAAAAATGTATAACACAACTTCCTTCGGGGAGAGGTGTGGGCCAGTAAATCCGTTGGTCCCATGTTGATCCGTGTAAAAGAAACCTGGAAGATATGAGAAAATATCTTTAGCTACAAAATTGGTGGGGTCTTTCATGCTTGCTCTTAAAAAATCACTGCAGATTGCAACAGGAAACAACCACATTACCGTAATATCCATAGTACACGAGATTTCTGCCAGATGGTGCAGGTAGCACTAACCAATCGAAGTGCCAAGTATATCCCCATCTCCAGATGGGTCAAAATCCCAACAATCCAACCTCTGGGTTGTTGACTTAAGAAAAAGATATTTGTAGTATGTGTGTTCAAAACTATCATAACTTTATTTTAAAAAGAAAAACAAAAAAATCCATGTTATTATTATTATTTATTATTATTACCAATTAATAAGCTAAATGCAAGTTCTTGCTAATCAATTAAATTATTTTACATTTGTGTTGAGTTAAATTTAAATTGTATTTCACAATTCTTGAGAGAGAAACCATTTATTTTTTTAAGATACACGTCACTTCATTTTCTGAAAACGTTTTAGATATTTGGAATCACCATGTCTGTCTAAGAGCAGTAATGTCAAACTTGCATGTGGCCCGGGCCATGATTCTGTGTAGCCCGCGGTACTTTCGATGAAACAACATACAATGACTTGCTTCGGTGGCGGCATGGTCTAAGGCGCTACTCTCGCTATAGATTGCCCTGCCAAAGACAGGGAGATCATAGTTTGATCCCAGTCAGTTGTACTGAGGTTTGTTTTTTTTCCTAAAGGGTTTCCCACTCTCCGCACAAATGCTGGTACAATTCTTCTAAATTAAACCTTCCTAATCCACATCAATACACATTGGTGTTATTCGTACATAGACGTACAACCCAAACGGGTAGTAAGATGCGTTGATGAAAAAAAGTTCTGACCTCAAATTTCTGCCCACCCATGAACCCCACCCCTTCTACCTGCCATCGGTCACCTTTTTTCAAAACTTCTGTATTTCATAGGCATAAGATATGTTTGATCAAATTGGAAATGTCTTTATATGAAAAGTATACAATTTTGAACTAAGGGGGCAGGGGTCATTCAACCTTTTCTTCAAACACACATGTTTAAATCTCCATCTTTATTAGAGAAAGAAGAAATTATCCAGGTTGGGTCAATGGGCGGCGATTGACCATGAAGAGGCTTTGAGATACTTTTACGCCTTCTCCCAAGCCTACAGAATGTTGGTAGCCCTCTATTGGAAAATGTCTGGCAATTGGATGCCATTATTGGAGAGGACCTTGCCCGATTATTTTTATACTCATCAAGGATCTATTCCGATAATTATCTTCCCTCAGATTTATTTAATTATCTATGCCTTTACAAAATATATAGAACTGTCCTCGCCCAAAATATTGTTTCATTTGATGCCTTTAAAAGCTCTTCAAAGTTTGAATTTTAGTCTTATTATATTCTAAAGTAGAATAGGGGTGAAATAAATTTAAAGGGAGAGAATTTATTCCAGGAGGAAAAACTATGTTCATGGGGGAGTGCCCCTTTGTCACTTATACCTTTCCCACCACTAATCCCATTATTATTATTATTATTATTATTAGCACCACGTCTTACTACCCGTTCGGGTTATACGCACTTACGCTAATGTGTAATGGTAGGGTGATAGTGAGATGAAATGGAGGACCTACAGTTTAACGTGGAATCCGAACCACGGTGAAGGCCTGGCATTCCCCACATTCACAAGATGTCTTGTCAGAGGTGAAGGAAGGGTTTGGCAATCAGATAAATCTGTGCCGGGACCGAGGATTGAACCCCGGCTGCCAGCACAGAAGTCTGACACCTTACCCCTAGAACGCCAGGTCAATAATGCCATTATTAAAGAAATGCTCTAAAACAAAAGTTCAAATTTGGAGGAAAGAGGAAGCTATGTAAGTTTATTAAATGTTGAAGGGGGAAAAAATTATACCATAACTATCTATGCCATTATTAACTTAATATAAACTCTTTGATAGCCTTAGAGTAATTTAGTATAAGAAATTTTTCTGAATCTGTGGCCAACCCTTCCCCACTAAAATGTAGGCCTGGTCATGGCCATGATTTTTATGATAATATTTGTGGAAAATTTATTGTTAGACATAAACTGCCATTAAAACAATGGTCTCTCAAATATCGGTTGAAACGGAATGTAAGTTAGTTAAAAGTAATACCACTAGGTGTCAGCATCAGTTAGAAGAAAGACGCTCCTGCGATCTAGTATCAGTAGGATATACTACAATATTTTGATACTGTTCGCCAATGCACTCTAGTGGCCGTGCCGACAACCAATGACTTAAATTATCCTCTAAACAATCAGTTAGGTTGAACTTTAAATAATTGCGTGGAAAGAGTGTGAGAAACCACACAATTCATACAAACAATTGTACAGTTGGCCCTAACCAGTTATTTGCAAACGCTTGAATATTTTGTCCAAAATCAAAAGGGTAGTCATACAACACTAGCAATAATTTGACATCAAGTTTCAAAAATGTAGACAATAACATCTTCCAAATGAATGTTAGGAAAACTTTCTGGATCCATAGTTCAGTAGGTAGTCATGACGCTATTGAATTTAAATGTTATCAAAAATTAGATAAATAATATTAACTACATTCCAGTCTTCTTAGTAAGTGCCTTATCTTTCAGGTATAAAAAATTACGATATCTACTTTCATACGTCAAGCTATGTGGTCTGCAACCATCACTTCTGATCGATATCATCAGTACCAATACCTTTAAATTTACATTAATATATTAGTATAACCCGCTTCGGTGGCCGCATGGTCTAAGGCGCTATTCTTGTAATAGACTTGACTGCTGAGATTCAAATCTCGGTTGGATATACTGAGGGTATTTTTTTTTCAAAATGGTTTTTCTCTTTTCCTCCACACAAATGCGGGTACACTTCCTATAAATATAACCTTCCTAATCCCTAAAAATCATCAATGTAATTAGTATAGAAGTGTAAAACCCGAATGGATGATAAAACTTGACGCTGAAACTAAATATAAATATAAATATAAATATATATATATATATATATATGCTGTGGACGAAGTGATTAACCAGCTCACTCTGAAAAATGACCTGGCGTTATGCATAGTGACCAAAACAGTCGGGAAAAGTGATAAATATTCGTTAATTTATCATTTTCTCCGGGCAGTATGCATAATGCTCCATACTCTCTGGGCTACATGAGAAACAATGCTGTACTACGTCACTAGCAAGGTGGGAACAATGAACATCCGATCACTTGCCAGCCAATCAACCTATAACTAGCCTAACCAACCTAACAAACCTAACCTAACTCGTTTTATATAGGTTTTGTTTTTACATGGGAAGTAGGCCTACCAACTATCGTAGACTATTTAATGAAAAGATCATTAAAACAAACATATTGCCCAGAGAGTGTGGAGCATTATGCATACTGCCCGGTCAAAATGATAAATTAACAAATATTTATCACATCGCTTGACTGTTTTGGTCACTATGCATAATGCTAGGTCATTTTTCACGGTGACCTTTTATTCACTTTGTCCATAACTTTATATATATATAAATATCAGCCAAAAAAAAATCTTAAAATTTATTCGCAGTGAATGACTACGATAGATCAAGGGTTTTGTAATTATTTTATAATAAATTTAAAATTTATTATTTTATAATAAATTTAAAATTTCTTCTTCGTGATTATCTTTTAACCATGAGATAATTTCAGCTATAAGAAAAAAAGCAAGCAAGTCAAATGGTAGGTCGTACCAATATGACCTTTCGTGTGATATAACCTGCAAGGACAAAAGCTCTAATATTATAGTCAGCAGTAATTCTATTTTTTAATAAACTTAAACTTACTTAACACCCGATATTATATTTATAGTGGACCTTGACTAGTTATTGCTCCTCGAGACTAGACTATTTTTATGGCTCCGAAGGTTTGTAGCTTGATCAAGGAAAGTGGAATAGTGTTTAGTGTTTTGTAGACTTTGGTTAATGTATTATCATTATTATTATCATTATTATTATTATTTAGCACCGCGTCTTCCTACCCGTTCGGATTATACGCTTTAAGTACTAATTACGCTAAGGAATTAGGAAGTTTGAATAAGAGGAAGTGAACCCACATTTGCGTGCAGGGAGAGTGGAAAACCATTTGAGGAAAAACCACCCCCAGTTCACCCGACCGAGATTCGAACCTCGATCTCCCCGTCCTCAGCAGTCGAACTCAACACGACCAGCGCGTTAGCCAACTACGCCACCGAGACGGGTATGATTCACGTAGATCAAGTAAAAGGGCTTCTTATAGCTACAAATAGGTTTTATTTTATTTATTTGAACCATTGATAGTTTTTATGATCCAATATAAAGTGTTTAGTGATCATTTTTTAGCAACGTGAAATAATGTTTGTACCAAACATATTATTTAGTATTCTGCGTATTTTACCTCAATTTTATTATCAATTGGCCTATCTGACAGATAGAAAAGGTTATATCTACTTTTAAGTATTCATACGCCAAGTCATGTGAGCTGATAGTCTATTATGAAAGATATTTCAATAACTTAAAAATAACAACAATAGTAATATAAAAAATCCCTCTTTGGTGGCCGCGTGGTTTAAGTTGTCATTCTCGAAATATAATGGACTGGGTGACCTGGTGGTCTAGGGGTAAGGTGTCAGACATCTATGCTGGCATCCGGGGTTGGCGTCCGGGGTTCAATCCTCGGTCCCAGCAAAGATTTATCTGATTACCAAACCCTTCCTTCACCTCTGACAAGACATCTTGTGAATGTGAGGAATGCCAGGCCTCCACCGTGGTTCGGATTCCACGTTAAACTGTAGGTCCT
>CABFVX010000195.1:194289-212487 GCA_902151425.1 Timema shepardi | reverse complement strand
GGCTTCTTTGGTGCTGACTGACAGCTCACAGCTGACTTCTGACAGTCAACATTTAGGTATATACCTAAATTTTGACTGTCAGAAGTGACAGCTGCTAAACACATGTTTTTGCAGATCATATGGTTCGGCGTAGGGATACATAATTTGGTCTGGTAACTTTGAAAAGCTTTTAGCTGTCAGCTGTGAGCGGTCTGTCAGCACCAAAGAAGCAATGGAGCTACTGTAGGGGAGTCCTATATAGGGGGTACCGGGATGTGTTACAACACTTTTTATTATTAAATCATTCTTCTTTATTTCCTATATGTTTAAAATATAGCATTTCCTGAGCTTTTGAAAAGTGTATATTTGATTATAGGTTTTTATTTTGTTTATTCAATCCAAACCTCAATCTGCCCGTCATAGGCACTCTAGTTTATTGCGATAGTAGCACCTTAGACTCATGTTCATAAATATTAGAACCATTTCACCGTATATATGGCAGGTGACTACTAAAGTAAATTATATTGTTTCGTTCTTTATTTTAAAGGAAAAAAACTCATACTACATTATTTAGAATGAAAATTTCAGTTTTGAAGTTTAATTTTTGTTTTTCATTCATTTTAGTTATTAACGTGCACTTTCTTAAACGAATGACCTATATCACAACTTGTAAACAAGCTTAAATCAAAAACAGACACAATCCTCGGGCCCTTCGCTCATTAATTCATTATTGTGAAAGGAGGAGCACACATTTCACCCATGATAAATATTTTGGTTATGCCAGGAATCAAACCTGGTGCTTTTAGCTCAGTAATCAGATATTCTACTGACTGAGCTGAGATGTTGGACCTGAAGTTTCAAAACGGCTAAAACAATACAACAATATTTTAACATTTTATGTTATGACACCAATAAAAATAGCTTTATTTATTTGGGTAAGGTTCACAATATGTTTCTCATATCTTATATTTAGCTCAGAACGGTGATTTTCAGCGTAAAACGTCGTTAAATTTTTCCTTTATATATATATATATATATATATATTTTTTTTTTTAAATATTTTAGAATTATAAAATTGGAAGGTAGGAGGGACATTTTGAAACCTTTTTTTTATCTTATTTTGATGAGAAACTTTTTTTTTTAATGTAAATAAATAAACCTATTCTTAAATAGCGCGGGATCTCAAGATGTCAGCAACGCGTCTCATTTCTTCAGCAGGTGGCCTACTTAAGTATTAATTACTAGACCCCCCTCCCCCCCCCCTCCGCATTATTATTTTCAACACACATATTGAAGAATCANTTTATGAGGAATAAATTAAATTTTCAAAAAAAAAAAAAAATGAAGTTATCAAAATAAAATATAGCCTATGTTACCCGCTGATAATGTAGCTTTATATTGGCGGAAGAATTTTTTAAATCGGTTCAGTAATTTTTGAGTTTATCCATTACAAACAAAAAAACAAATCTTTCCTCTTTATAATATTAGTGTAGAAAATAAATAGCTTAAAGTTAGGTTTATCAAGCTATTCAGGAAGTTATAACGCTTCTTCTTAGAAATATCTACGTAAACTCTTTAGTGTATATTCCAGAAGTCTCTTTGAAACAACTTTGTCTTTATTAATGTCTTCAAGTCGAATGTTTTCTTACATACTTAAAATCATCAATTATAATAACATAACTGTGTCTCCCTGGCGAAAGTGACGTAATCGTTGTGCCGTATCCGTCACTAAAAATCAAATGTGAAACTTGAAACAATAGATAATGGTGTAAAACGCGGCAATGTTGTCACAATGTATACTCCAACAATGTGAGTAGAAGATTTCAAGGTCCTTCAAACAGGAGGTTAAGACAAGCCTACGTCTTGGTTTACCTCGTTCCTCTTTGATGTGTAAAGACATTGTTGGAATAACGTTCATTTACGTGTACAAATAATATATTATGTTGGTAACAAGTTGTTTCATAACCCAAAAAGAGAGGAATGTTGACATTATTAAATCCTCATGGTTTCCTTGAGAAGACATTTTAATTAACGGAAGGTATAACATACAGTGTTATGTTCCATGGACCAAGATTCGTCTAGTTTGCAAGGTTGGGACACGCAAAGGTCTGCAAAAGCCGTCATTACGGTTTGAATTTTATATTCCAGCTTTCATTTCTCTTTGCTATTGCAAAAGGATCGATTCCATTGTTGTCGTCGCCCCCCCCCCCCTTTCCCACGAGCCATCCCACTGATCAAACTAATAATACTTTGAAAATAAGTACGTTAAAATATTGTTTTAGTGAAAATTGCATTATTCTACTATCATAGTAATTATTATTTGAAAATTAATAATGTTTTTTAATTCTATAAATGTTATATTTATTCTGTATATTTTTTAATGTAAATACTGTGCCTTAGATTGCCAAAGCTATGCCAAAACTAATAATATTTAATATTTTGAATCATGAAACATACGTAGGCCTACTATCCACAGAATGTTTTAGAAATATCTGTTTAGCAGTAATACAAATTTCTTCAATGGAAATAATTAAAATAAGTGATACTACTTTGTACAAATCCATTCCCGTGATGACCCTCTTCAAACAAAATGTTGGACAAAATTCTCTCCTATGAGTAGAACACAGATTAACTCAATTTATAACCACTCAAAAACACGTAAAAGAAATATGACTTTACTATTTTAATATTAGGTACGCCCTTCTAAAGATGAGCTTCATTTACACCATTAATTTTATAATAGATCAATATTTTAAATTTAGTCTATTTTATAAACTAACAAAGCTTTTAATTAAAGGGACGTTAAAATATATAATCTCTGTCTTTGATTCAATATAACTTGATTCTTGTTTTTTTTAATCAGTCACGTGATAGCTTTTACTATACATTCCTTTCCAATAATTGGATAGGAAGGAATGGATAAAGATAATTATCATAAAAATTAATAACTTACATGTAACTATGAAATATTTATAATTACATATATTCAATTTGTATGGTTTATCTGTTTTAAAATTCCTTATTATTATTATTTTTCCGTCAGTGAGAATATTGCTATACGTGTAACGGGGAATGAAAGGGGAGGTGACAGTGTTTTAGCAATATATATGCCAACAAAAAAAAAATTGGGCCAAAATAAATCAAATATTGCTCCAGTATTAATATAAAGTTTAATTTTCTTCATATGGTGATATCAACATTCGTTGAATATTTGAATGTAATAATAACCTTTTCTTTTCATTTAAAAGGTTTCTAATCTAATACAGCTATGATCATGACAGATATTCAACAAGTGATGACATTTATTATATCATATATATTTATTTTAACAAAAAAAAAATTTCTTTATAAAAGAGCAAAAACACTGGCCTTTTATAGCGTTCTCTACATCCCAAACTTAACCCAAGACTTATGAGGTCAACACTTTAAAATATAATATACACACATTTTTACGGTCAACATTGAACATATTTAAATATAAATTATAATTAATGCTATTTATATATATTTATGATATTTATCAAAAGTGGTTGTTTCAGATCACATGACTTGACGAATGAATACGTGAAAGTGAATCTAGTCAATTTTCTGTCAGATAAGGTTCCTCTGATAAAAATTGGTCTGTAATTTAATGCGGATAGATCGGAAAAACATAATACACGGTACAAAAAAACAACATGTATGTATTAAATTGTTCTTATTCAATGTAAAAGCATAATGTAAAGATATATTTAAAATTATAATTTAAGACTTCGACATATTGATCAAAATATATATAGAAAGAATTGATTGATAAATTTGTCAAGTTAATTATTATTTTAGCACCACGTCTTACTACCCGTTCGGGTTATACGCTTTAAGTACTAATTACGCAAGTGGATTAGAAATTGGGAAGGTTAAAATTGCGTGGAGGGAGAGTGGAAAACCATTTAGGAAAACCACCCCCAGTTCACCCGACTGAGATTTGAACCTCGACCTCCCCGTCCTCAGCAGTCTAGCTCAACACGACTTGCGCGTTAGCCAACTACGCCACCGAGGCGGGTGTTAAGTTAATTTATGGAATAAATCGAAATTTCAGATCAAAATATATAATTAGGTTAGCTTATGGTAATAAAATATTGTCAAGTTATTACCATAAGTTAATATAATAATACCTTTTGATCTGCAATTTCAATGTATCCCTTCGATTAACTTTTATTAATCAATTCTTTCAATATTTTTGATCAATATATCTAAATCTTAAATTATAATTAAAATCCACTCCTTACTTTCAACTTGTTTATAATGTTTCTAAAATGTTAGGTCTGTGCAGAAACTGCTCTTTGGAGAAATTCATTCCTAGTCCGACTAATAAAATTAACGACTGTTTTGACGCCTCACTGATTACAAGTCAACTGGTTACGATGCCGCGGCGAAATTTATTGTTTTTATCCTGCATTGTTAGAGCTATCGCGGCGAGAGAGAAAGAAACGACAAGCCAACTCATTGTTGTGTAACGAGAGCTTATGTAACTTGGAAGAGCCAGTTAAAATAGTTTTCAACTCTTCGTTCTAATTGTTTTCAAGAGACATAAAGACACCCGTTTAAACTACAATGCACATACTATCTCATATATATAGTAACCTACAAGTTATTCTAACATTATTTAACAGAATTATTATTTATAAAAGAGTATAATTATTTAAACACATTATCAAACAACAAACAAAAAATTACTGTCAGATGTAAGAAATTTGTTTGCTTTAAGTAAAATTTGAATGTATTTGTAGGTGTCACGAAAAGGTCAAACGCTCTCCAGTTTATGTTGATGTAATTTAACGCATGCCTATTTTTTTAAATGTAAATTAACTTAACAATTTAATCAAAATGTATAAGGCTATTTCCGATAAGTGTTGCTTCTTGTTAATAGTAAGGTAAAATTGTCTTATAAATATATACTTATACAGGGTGCTTAGAAAAGGTTCATAACTTCAGGATCTTGTAGCACTTATTTTAATAAGTAAAAAAAAGCACCAATCAACTCGCAGATAAATAATGCAATTTTGTCTCTTGGTAATAAAAACATAGGATAAAATATGAACTGTTATTTGGGTTTATACGGCACACATTTATTACCAAATTCAAACAAAAGGTGCTCTACATACTGTCCTACCGTTTGCGTGCTCTTTGAAAAATACCTGTCTTCATTCGAATTATCTTAAGACCATTTTCAACGTGGTTTTTGTAAGTTTGTTAATCATTTATTGGAGACAAATACACTAAAGACCCCCCACCCCCAAAATATACCCACACACCTATCTTGTATCAATTTCTCAAACCTGACCCTGTTACAGGGGCATATTGTACCCCCCTCCCCTTTCTTTGTTCTACTTCACGTCATTGGCAGCTCAACCTTATTTGTCTAAGGAGTGAATTAACCAAAAAAATATGACTTTTTGATGGGCCAAAGGGAGTTCATGAGACACTCCCTCAGCAATTTTTCGAAAATTGGATACCCTTATAAGACTTTGGAGTGGCCTTCATCTGATTTTTTTAAATCAGAGTTCTCTATGTGCTAATTGTAGTGGTGCTGCTCCATAAACTTTTTGAAATTTGGATACTTACTTTCTTTCTTTGAAAATTATATTTCTTAAAAAGCTATTTGGAATGGTCCCTCTCCAGATTTTTTAAAAATGTGAATGTCCTTAAAAATTATTTAGACCGGTATTCGCCTGTAAATTTTGGAAAAAAGATACGCCTATTCTATAAGCTATTTGAAGTGGTGTTCACCCGGAAAATTTATGAGCATTTGATGTCTCTAGAAGCTATTTTGAATTTGATACAGAGCCATTTTTCATATTAATATTCGAGAAAATCAGAGGGGAGTCAAATAAAGTTTATTCCAGAAAAAGAGCGAGTTTATTATAATCTAAAGGAGGAGGGTATTTTTTGGGGAGAAAAGTCCCCTTCTACCACGCCATCTCTGTTCAAAATTAGGTTTGTGCATAGGTATTGTTTTTTTTAATTTTTGGTCAATTCTACAAAACAATAGCCTAACATTGAAGTGTCACGCACATGATAAAATACTTAAATTAAGGTTAAACTTGATTCACCATCCGACTCTATTCATGTGCCAAATTTAATCCAAGCACAAACGTAATAGACCCTGTGAGAAGACTCCAAACACTTAGAAACAAAGGACAAGACTGTACCTAACCAATGATATTGTGACAGATGCCAGTTAGTTCCTCCGGATGGAAACAGCTGTTGGACTGGGCAAGCAAGCAATATTCCTTAGTATGGATAGGCATTATATTGTTTATTATTCATATTTTATTTTATATTTTATATTATTTCATATGCTACAATTATTATTTAAATTTGTTAATCTGGATCTTGATCCCGGGCTCTGGGCTTATACCAATAGTCTTCCCCTCGTGATGGGCCTGCCTCTACCTCTATGTGGGTTTGTTTGCAGGTCTTTGTTTCTTAAGAATCTTTTTTACTCATTTTTATGAGTACTAAAAATCCAAATTTTTAAACCTTTGTTTTAACACCCTATATATTAATGTCTCATTTATTTCTGGTAGATTATTATTATTATTATTATTATTATTATTATTAGCACCGCGTCTTACTACCCGTTCGGGTTATACGCACTTACGCTAATGTGTAATGGTAGGGTGATTGTGAGATGAAATGTACCTAAGGCCCTAAGGTTTAACATGGGATCCGAACAACGGTGGAGACCTGGCATTCCCCACATTCACAAGTTGTCTTGTCAGAGGGGAAGGAAGGGTTTGGCAATCAGATAAATCTGTGCCGGGACCGAGGATTGAACCCCGGACCCCAGCACAGAAGTTTGACTTCTTACCCCCTAGACCACCAGGTCACCAATATTTCCCATAGAACAATACTAATGTGCCAAATGTAAATATCAACAACGTAACCAGACCTGCTTCAGTGGCTGCATGGTATAAGGTGTCACCCTCGCAATAGACTAGACTGCTAATGATAGGGAGATCAAGGTTTGAATCCCGGTCGGGTTTACTAAGGTTGGTTTTCCCAAAATTGGTTTTCTACTCTCGGCACACTACCTCTAGAATCAATCTTCATCATCCCTAGCTCATTAGCGTAGTTATTACATGTGTGTGTAAACTGAACAGGTAATGAAACGTGGTGCTAAAAAAACAAACAAAAAATACAATTACATAATAATGTACAGAATAAATAAAAAATAATTGATGGCATATTGTTATAGATTTGTGGACATTTTACCTATAAAGGGATATTTCAAAACCAATCCGCTATTGACGAGTCAATACCATACAACATGAGCTGTTTTTAAAAAAAGTTATTTTTATGTGCTTTGTTTTAGGTAAATAACTACGCATAATAGTCCTACGTATTCATTTGATATTAATATTGTATTCGTATTTGAGGGAAACATTTTCAAATAACAAATATTAATATCAGCCAAACCACAAACACAAGAGGACTTAATATATAGGACCTCTGTGACATGCCAACATTTTTTTTTTTCTAAACATTTCTATACTCTCGGTTTATTTTACTATCATACAGCTTTCTTTTAAAATGAGTCCATATTTATCAGAAAGTAAAAATAATTGGACTTCAAACTAGGATATATATAAGTTTAGGCTATCACCAATATTTGCTGGCTTTAATTTTAGGAAATAGCAAATTAATAGTAGCTTCAGAAATTATAAGTATACATGGTTTTTTATACATATCTTCGACGTGTTTCTCTCCACAATTTTATTTAAAAGTAGCCGTAGTTTTTGCTAATCTTCCAATTTATTTCAATCTTTATAAAACCAATATATAATGATCAATCACTAGATACTTTAGTTCTTATGTACTATAAAGGGAAGACCAAAAAAAAACTGATATTGTACACTTAGTCAAAAGCTATTTATAAAAATTAACAAAAACTCACTCAAGGGAGCACGCGGACTTATCCGTTAGTCTTGTCTTGTGTAATTATTCTGTGATGCAGAGGTTGAGGCAAAGAATGGCGTTAATTTCAGTCGAATTTTCCTGGTAAATTATTATTATTATTATCACCGCGTCTTACTACCCGTTCGGGTTATACGCACTTATGCTAATGTGTAATGGTAGGGTGATTGTGAGATGAAATGGAGGACCTACAGTTTAACGTGGAATCCGAACCACGGTGGAGGCCTGGCATTCCCCACATTCACAAGATGTCTTGTCAGAGGTGGAGGAAGGGTTTGGTAATCATATAAATCTGTGCTAGGACCGAGGATTGAACCCCGGCCGCCAGCACAGAAGTCTGACACCTTACCCCTAGACCACCAGGTCACCTATTGCTGGTAAAAAAAAAACATAGCTGACAGCTAGTAAATATACGAAATGTAATTCATCAAGTCATACATCAATATATTACCATTACCTATATAATATCACTAATAATATATTAAAATACTTTTGACAGAAATAAAAAAAAATATATTTTCTAAAATACCCTTTCTACTAAAATCCTACTATATATATATATATATATATATATATATAGGTTCGTGACGGTTATAGCACGTGTTATTATAGTTTCCGGCTTTTTGAAGCGTGCTGCTATTTTATATTTGACAAGGAGAAACTCCACACTAAGAAGCCCTAATTAATAACTGATTTAATGAGTGAATACAGAAAGTGGAGTAAGAATTATTGTCGTGAGGCTTTGTTCCGTAGTCTCTTGACGTCACTGTTGAATTATTGGTTGGTGGTGTATTTATGGCCCTTTTAAACGATACATTGGCCGCCTCTTTGGTATTAGTGCTCAAAAGTCCCGACTTCCGATCTAGAGGTATCATAGCTCGATCCTCGGCACGTCCAGAATGTATCTGTAAAGCATTGGGTCTAGAACCGGGGGTCAAACTCAGCTTCATGAGGACAAACGAGGAGCTACGTTAATACCTAAATAGCGACTACGGTCTAGAAAACTGAGAGTAACGGCCAGAGGTCTCGTTGTACTGACACCATGATATTCTCTATTCCCAAATGCTAGTATTACGAGTAACATCGCTAATGGTGGAGGCCGCTCGGTCGGTTTAGCTCAATTTCGGGCTCACGCCCTGAAGGTTTTTTTAAGTTACTTTCTCAACTCACGATCAAAAGATTCGACGTTTTTATATTTTTTTTTAGTGAATGTTTGATTTCATGTAGTTTTTTTTATATAAATATGTCGGCTTCAACATATGAGTTTTGGCCCCCGAGTTTCTAAGTTGGGCTGGAAGGAAGTGCGAGATATGACTAATATTTTTGTAGTTTTTTTTCATACAAAAATATTTTCGTCCAAAATAAATAAAATATTGTTTCAGTAAATACATTTGTTTAATTTGCCAACAAATTAAACAAGGGCGTAGAAAGTGGGGTCTTGGGGTGACCAGGCCCCTCTAGAATTTGACGGGGGTGTCCATATATACGTAAAAAAAGATTTTGTTGGCTATAGGTAGAGTAGAATTTTCTAATTCCCCCCCCCCCCTTTCCCCTTAGTAACATTTTATTTTTACCCCTTTATCTAGTATTCTCTACAGTTCTTGAATTCTATCTGTAATGAGCATTGCAGTATTTGAACAAGAACATTTCTAGTCATTTAAAAAACTTCTGATCAAATGCTGCTATACACATAGGACTACATATGTTCAAGAACTGGATATTATCATTTTTTTTTATAAAATTAAGTTAAATATACTCAAATATACTGGAGCAATACTTAAGGTGGGATGGAAAGGGGACGCGACAAAAGACCAGTATTTTTTCAGTTTTTAAGGCGAAACATTTTTTGTCTAAAACAAATAAAATATTGCTCCAGTACAAACATAGAGTTCAATTTTCTTAACCTGATTACCAAACCCTTCCTTCAACTCTGACAAGACGTGTATTAATCACAGCTTGTGAATGTGGGGAATGCCAGGCCTCCCACCGTGATTCGGATCCCACGTTAAACTGTAGGTCCTCCATTTCATCTCACAATCACTCTACCATTACACACATTAGCGTAAGTAAGTATAACCCGAACGGGTAGTAAGACGCGGTGCTAATAATAATAATAACAACAGAAAAATTGGGATTGGTAATATGTAGGTTTTTGTCACTCTAAAATAATTATTTTTCCCTTTGTATATTTACTTACCTTTGAAAATGACTTGGAGGGTACTTAACATAAGTGGATATCTCCAATTTTGATCATATTTCTGTAACTATTTGAGAAACGAAATCACTTATTGCAAAGGTGTAGTCTTAGTAAAAAAATATTCTTGTTTTTAAACCTGAAATATATTTTTATTAAAATGATTAAATTCCGAGCTATAAAAAATATATATTTTTAAATTGAGGTCTGAGAAATTTATTGTTATACTTTTTAGTGAACATAGAACATAGTTTTTTCTCAATTATTTTGTGGTGTATATTATTTTACTTATGCTCTCTTTGGTGGAATGTTTCTGTAATAGTGTATATTATTTCGTGGCATATATATATTACGAGTTTTTTGATTAAATCTCCCCATTTTTAGATAAAGGAATGAGAAAGTCTGTTCGGTTTATTTTTCTACCATTTTTTTTAATATGCTAAAACTGTTTCAACGTTCTCAATATCATTATATTCTAATGGATACTCCAGACTACTACCAAACTACGGTGTGACGTTTGATTCTAGATACACACGTATTACATATTTAACTTACGTGTTATCCGAAGAATGAGACGGGCTTCAATTAAAAAATATATATATTTACATATATCTTGAGGAATAAATGGTGTAAACTAGAGCGTGTGTCCCACAATGCAATTAATTTCGCCAGAAACCAGACATCGCAAAAGGGTTCAGAGAAAACGGGGGGTTACTTTAATGCAAGCACAGTGTTACCGACTGAGCCGTTCAAAGCGATATAATTTTTCTAGAACAGACACAACTCCCAGTCCCACGCCCGTTGATCCTGCAAGCATCACGAAAGAGGATACCCTTAATTGTCACCAGTGTTATATTATTACATTTTAGTCGTGTCGGGAATCAAACTGGTGAAACTTAACTCATCAGAAAGACACGTGATGAGAAAAGTTGTAGTACCTTTATTAGATTATTGGTAGTATAAACGCCCAAGACACCATTATCAACATAAAGAGTATTTTATTATTCCACGTCTTACTACCCGTCCCCACCATCTTCATATTTACATTAAGTAGTTAAGTATGAGAATTATTATTATTATTATTATTAGCACCGCGTCTTACTACCCGTTCGGGCTATACGCACTTACGCTAATGTGTAATGGTAGGGTGATTGTGAGATGAAATGGAGGACCTACAGTTTAACGTGGAATCCGAACCACGGTGGAGGCCTGGCATTCCTCACATTCACAAGATGTATTGTCAGAGGTGAAGGAAGGGTTTGGTAATCAGATAAATCTTTGCCGGGACCGAGGATTGAACCCCAGCCGCCAGCATAGAAGTCTGACACCTTACCCCTAGACCACCAGGTCACCCTTAAGGATGAGAAAAATAAGATTAAGAGGTATAATTTGTGTGGGAGGGTAAGGGAAAATCCCTTGAAGAACGGGATTCAAATCCCAGTCAGGTCTATTGAGGGTGGTTTTCTCCCCTACGTGGTTTTCCATTCTCCCTTCACGCAAATCTGAGTACACCTCATTCATATTAAACCTTCCTCACCAACACTAACACATTAGTGCGATTATTATATATGCATATAACCCTAACGGGTAGTAAGATGTGGTGATTAAATAGCTTAACACAACCTTTACACACCCAGCTAAGATTCGAACCACGTCCGCTTTGCCACGGGAAGGTCATACTAGACGAAAATTACGCTTTAGTCCACCTGTTCACCGGTAGGGGTTAAAAATATAAAACATTAAAGTATGTTTTGTACAGAAATGTTTTATGAAAAATTTAATCGTCCAAAAGCACTAAAAAAAACATGGCTACGTCTCTTAACGTTTCATTGGCGTTAAATAGTTTCAAGACAACTTCGATCATGACGTAGAGTGAGTAGAAATTATTTCTTATCATTTTAGTTTAAACGATTAAAGGGGGTAAAAAAAATGATATTTTGGCTTTCCGTTCGGGTTATACGTTTAAGTACTAATTACACTGATGGGCTAGGAATTGGGAAGATTGAATTTAGAGGACGTTAACCTGCATTTGCGTGGATAGAGAGTGAAAAACCACCCCCAGTTCATCCAACCAAGATTAGAACCTTGATCTCCCCGTCCTCAACAGTCTAGCCTAATACAAAACTAGCACGATAGCTAACTACGCCATCGAGAAAAAACTTCTTTAAATCTTTCACTGTAGCCAAATGTAAGAAAAGAGACTTGTTCCAGATTGTTAAAGATATTAATATCAAGTAAGATGGTGATTTTTTCACACTGTTCACTGTTACCAGATACAGTAGCCCCATGGCTTCTTTGGTGCTAACTGAGCTCACAGCTGACTTCTGACGGTCAACATTTAGGTATATACCTAAATTTTGACCGTCATAAGTGACAGCTGCTAAACACATGTTTTTGCAGATCATATTTTTCGGCGTAGGGGTATATAATTTGGTCTGGTAATTTTTCAAAGCTGTCAGCTGTCAGTCAGCACCAAAGAAGCCATGAGGCTACGGTATATGAATGTACAAGAAAGCTTAATTCAAGAATGTATTTTTGTGAAAATTAATGCAAGTCCACTATAAAAAACCAAATAAGAATATTTTCGGTCATTAGAAATATTTATATCGTAGTTCTAATAGGTTACAGTTCTATGAAAAGTTCAAAATATACCTATACCCAAAAGACGGACATGTGGATTAAGGCACCAGTCTTGTCTATTTGGAATTGTCGGTGACAGGTAGGTAAGGGCTAACAAACATCCCAGTCCGGTGTGGTGAGATTGTTTTTCATAAATGGTTTACCAATCTCTCTCCACGCAAATTTGGGTTTATTTCCAGCCTCATCTTCCCTGGATTATTCGTGTATAGTTATAGGAATATGCCATGACGAGAAGTAAAAAGAGGTGGATATATTATTTTTTAACAAAGCACTTTTTTTTTAGCTCACCGTCTTACTACCCGTTCGGGCTATACGCTTATGTACTAATTACAACAATAGTTTTAGGGATTAGTAAGATTATATTTATAGGAAGTGTACCCGCATTTTCATGGAGGGAGAAGAGGAAAGATATTTTGGAAAAATCACTCTCAGTAGGCCTACAACCAACCGAGATTCAAACCTCGATCTCCCCATCATCGGTAGTCTAGTCTACTGCGAGAGCAGCGCGTTAGACCAAACGGCCACCGAAACGGTTTTGTCAGTATTAAGAGCAAAAATATTTGGTAATACTTTCTAAGCCTTCCTCCCTAGCGCGATTCTTCCACAGCCCAATTTTCATTTAAAAAAATACCCTTTTAGAAAATACTATACTTTTTTTTTTGTAGACAATGTTGACATTTTTATTATATCATTATTATTTTTGTTATTTTGTATGTATTGATGAATAGCTTACAAAAGGTACAGTTGCGGGCAATATTATTCGACGCATGAGAGAGTGAAAGTAGATCTAGTAACTTTTTGAGATTCCAGATAAAGTCATTTCCATAAAAATTGTACTGTATAAAATAGGTGACCAGGTGGTCTAGGGGTAAGGTGTCAAGACTTCTGTGTTGGTGGTTCAATCCTCGGTCCCGGCAAAGATTTATCTGATTACCAAACCCTTCCTTCACCTCTGACAAAAATTGTTTTAATCACAACTTGTGAATGTGTGGAATGCCTGGCCTCCACCGTGGTTCGGATTCCACGTTAAACTTTAGGTCCTCCATTTCATCTTACAATCACCCTACCATTACTCATTAGCATAAGTGCGTACGACCCGAACGGGTAGTAAGACGCGGTGCTAATAATAATACTGTATAAATGTATTGGAGCTAAGTTCAAAAATATTCAAAAATAAATAAAAGACGGGTGAACGTAATTTAAAAAAAAACAGCTCCATGTTACTTTTTATTCTTAAATAGTAGTCTGATTGTCTCTGTCCACCGTAGCCACATTCGAACTGTAAAAGTATTCCCACCGGACAGGTAGGAAGTCGAACCCCGTCCATCTCGCGAGAGAGAGTGAGAGTGTCCCGTGTCACGCACGGACTACCTCAGTAAAAAAAAAAGAGTGCCGCCCGCACGTCTGGTTGAACAACAGTCGCTCAGTTCAATCCTAGCTGCTCGTGGTGAAAGGCTCGCCTTGACTCGTAACTAGACTTAGTAGTGGTCCGTTGAGTCGAAAGATCTTTTAGAGACGAGTCGAGTCGTCTTTGACCGCCACGAGAGAAACGAACCAAGGACGACATGAGGAACTTGGGACAGGTAAATTAAGCCAACCTCTTTTTTTTTTTTTTACTTCATCAGGAATTTTGAATCATGAAAATTTCCTACCTAGAGATTATGATGGATGTTTTATGTGCTCTCGTTTTCAAAAAAGGGGGTATTAAAATTTTGTCTGCCTGTCTATCTGTAGGTCCCTCTTTATGTTTACCTGTACTTGTGGCTACAACGGAAAGTTTTTTTATTTAGTTCAATCCTGATAAACTTGATCAAATGTTCTTGCCTCGAAACCAAATTCTTATTTAGATTATCTTTAATATTACAGTTTTTTTAGAAATTTTATTTTATTTTAAAAATGGCACTAACGATTTTGTTCAAATTAGATATCTGGGAATGTTTAACATAATAAATAACAACGCGTACCTGTTATTTTGTGGAAAATTAATTCAAGGTTAGTTTACTGGTGAATGATTTGAGAAACATTTGAAATTTAAGCCTGAAGAAAGTATGTACTATTTAGTCGTACCATTTATTTGTGTGTGACCCGATTCAGTGGCCACATGGTCTAAGGTGTCACTCTCACAATAGACTGGACTGTCAAAGACTGAGATATCAGGGTTCGTATCTTGGTTGGGTGTACTGAGGGTGGTTTTTCCCTAAATTGTTTTCCACTCTCCTTTCATGAAAGTGCGGGTATACTTCCTCTAAATTCAACTTTGCTCATACTGACACATTATCGTAATTAATACATGTGCGTAAAATACGAATGAGCAGTAAAACACGGTGTTAAAATTTTGAAAAATATTTGCTTGTGTATGAATCACATTTAAAAATTAATCAGAACTAAAAATAATATTAACACTAATGAGGTAGAAATGAGAAAGGTATAGTTTAGAAAAAATGTATCGGTACCTTTATTTTCATGGTGATAGATTATTATTATTATTATTATTATTATTATTATTATTAGCACCACGTCTTACTACCCGTTCGGGTTATACGCACTTACGCTAATGTGTAATGGTAGGGTGATTGTGAGATGAAATGAAGGACCTACGGTTTAACGTGGAATCCGAACCACGGTGGAGGCCTGGAATTCCCCACATTCACAAGATGTCTTGTCAGAGGTGAAGGAAGGGTTTGGTAACATGGTGATAAACCATTTAGGTTATGGGTATGGGTTAACACTTTCAGTACACTCCACCAGGGTTTGAAATACAACCTCAGAGTCACGGGACAAACCATACATGACAAAACATAACATTAAACCAAAGGGGTGCAAATAGTCGATAGTGGTCTACCAGTCGACCGCAGTCTGGTCAATCGCCTGGTCGAAATAATCGAGAAAAAGAAAACGATGGAGTGTTTGCAGATTTTTCTCAACCCAACATTATAAAATCGAAATATTGAAGCTGTTTGACTGATGACCATTTACAATCCTACCTTAGTTTATGGCAGAGTAATTATGATCTCTCATTCAACAAATTATCCTAATATTATGTGGTGTCATGCATCAACTTCACAGTCAAGTGTTTAATGAGAAAGTACATTTTTTTTCGGGGAAATTATTTATATTACTTGGTTTGATGAAAAAATCTGTTTCAGTGTGTGAAAGTTCTTATATGCAAGATAATTTTTACTATTAAAACACAAAATAGATTGTTTTTTTTTGCACCGCATCTTTTACTTTTATTATTTTATTTAGCACCAAGTCTTACTACCCGTTCGGGTTTTACGCATAGGTACTAATTACGCTAGTGGTCTAGGAATTGGGAAGGTTGAATATAGAGGAAGTGTAAAAACTTTTGCGTGGAGGGAGATTGGAAAACCATTTTAGATAAGCCACCCTTCGTACACCCAACCCAAGACTCAAACCTCGATCTATCCATCATCTTGTGTACTGCGAGAGTAGCACGTTAAGACTGTGTGGCCACCGAAGTGGGTAAAGTGAGTTATTCAATTTGTTTTTAAATAAAATAAACAATAAAGGCCTTTGGTTACGTAGTAGATCGCAAAGGACTTTCCTTCTGTCGAGTCTATCCCTAGATTATAAAGTCTGCCCACTCCTGCCGAGTTTAAGACAACCGTTCGGATCTAGTTACAACTTATAATAGAAAATTTAAGTAGAAAACTTGATTCACACGTTCGGCGAAACTGTAACGCAAAATCTGCTTAAGTATTGCAGCGATTCACTCGCTGTATGTTGACCCATGATGCATTGCAGTGATAACTTAAAACAGCTGATTATCAACCTATTTTATTTTCTAGTGGATAAACATATATTTTAGATAATTCTCCCGATGGATGTTTTCTAATAAATAACACTGTGTCGTGGAACAATCCAATACATCGAAACACAAACCTTACATTAACGGGTTATTTTAAATCTCCTCACAACTGCCAGCGAATCTGTCTGCTTCCTTCCGGATGTAGAGCGCATGCGTTGTCAAATACGCATGCGCCCCGATTTGAGATTATTGGTTCTGAGACTTGATTGGTTCTCCTGTGTCGAACATTTCAGACAGAGCGGACTAAGTAGAGATGAATATAACATTAGAGGAACAGCTAGCGCCAATGAAGCGGAAATCTTGTTATTGGTTTAGAGCTCGTCACGTGACTTCGTTTCTGTTCTGTACTAGTTTTTCGACGAATGTGTGAATCCACAGTAAGGTTGGAGTGGATCAATTTGAAGGTGCCTTAGCGATACTCTGAAGAAGAAAAAAGAGGGTGGGAATCAAGGTTGGAGTGGATTAATTTGAAGGTGCCTTAGCGATACTCTGAAGAAGAAAAAAGAGGGTGGGAATCACCCATTAAATCCTATTTAAAGTAAATTTGAGTTCTTATCCAAGGGAATAATGGTAGTATATGTCAAATAAAACTTTTTTTGTATGCACAGCGTATTTTGTTATCTATTTGGCTTACTACCCACATATTCATAGCCTTGTGTTAGGGATAGTTAAGGTAGAATTAAAATAAAATGTACCCAAATTTCCGTGGATAGAGTGAGAAAAATCATTTAGGAAAAATAATCATCTCTAGACACGGCCGAAACAAAAACTCCTACCTTCCAGGCACTGGGAACCCAGATCAAAGGATGTTGACGCCCTAGTCCATGTGCCCACCGATACCGGATTGTAGCCGTTTTCATGTGAGGCACATATACCCAGTTTTAGCCCCAAAATTGTTTAGCACCACATCCTTCTACTCGATCGGGTTATATGCTTATGAACTAATTACGTTAATTTGTAAAGGATGGGGAAGATTGTGTTTATAGGAAGTGTACCCACATTTACGAGGAGAAACAGAGGAAAACTATTTATGACCGGGACTCGGGCCCTGATTTTCTCTAGAGAGGGTATTAAATAACCTTTCCGAAAAAAGGAAGAAAATAGCTACGTTTGTATCTAAAAAATAAATAAAAAACAATAACATTCATACCTAATCCCACCGTCCCCTTACTGGGTAGGCAAGAAACTGTGCACTTAACTCAAAATACAACACCGTACTTAATTAATCCCCATTAACTTTCTCCACACTTCCCTCTCCTTGCATGCTTCCTTCGCTTCAACAAGAGCCATACACAGAGTCATACATGTTCTTTTATTATTAAAACTCTTAATGTTTCTCTTTTTCACACATTACAACATTTAGCCACGTCTCACATGGACTACCCCTTCCTTTTAAACAAAACAAATTTTAATGAGAAAATAATACTATACCTATACTAATAATTTAGTAATAATAATAATATTTAGCACCGCGTCTTACTACCCGTTCGGGTTATACGCTTTAAGTACTAATTACTCTAATGGATTAGGAATTGGTAAGGTTAAATTAGAGGAAGTGAACCCGCATTTGCGTGGAGGGAGAGTGGAAAACCATGCT